>JNHY02000075.1:0-16985 GCA_001691755.2 Amanita polypyramis BW_CC | reverse complement strand
GAGCATCTACACTGATTATCTGCTATCTTGGATAAGATAGTGATTTAGATAAYTATTCCTGTGCATTATAGCAAAGGAAGACTTGAGAAGCAGGTCAACAACACCAACCTCAAGATCTAGCACAGTTTATGGAACAATGTAGGATTTCTTGGTAATTGTATGGTGCTTTTTTTATATACCCCCCATGATCACTTATGTAGCACTATTCAGCACACTACTGTTACATACATGTGTTTTACAGTTTATCCCTCAGATCTTTGATACTTGTAGTATATAATGTTGTCACAGAAATTCATTTGTTAGTCGCTACCTTCGTTGGTGAATGCGTCCCGCGTTTCAGTATCAGTTTACTTGTTTGACAGACAACTTACAGATGCATCGGGCCATCCCGTCCCTACTTACAAGTCTCCACGTTACGGCGCAATATGCAAAATTGATACGACTCCAAACTCATCCAGACCCTACAATACTAAAGCTGAAGCCGGGTCGTGTATCCGAAAATCATTCGAGTTCATACATGGGGGACCGACAGGTTCTTTTCTATTGAGGAAGGCCAGAGAGGGCCTCACTTCGGTTTCGCTCAAATGAAATGCAGAAAAAAAAAAACTAATGACACAGCTGTATTTGTTAATAGAATTACGGCAGTTTGCTGAAAGTAATGCGACCACATACTATCTTTTTTCTTTTTTATTTGAATAGAGATGTACTGCGCCGCGGGTGTTATTTTGATACAAACTTTGTAAAACTAAGGAGAAGCAACTGAAGGAGACGTGGTAAGCCCATCTCATGTGTGAGACCGATACGGAACACGATACAGCATCTGAATTGATAAGACGTAAAGGAAATGAAAAATAGAAAGAAATGGTAAGGTCATCGTTACCACAGGCTTGGGGCATCAATAAATGACCCCGCCGCTGGGTTTTGAGATAAGAAGTCGAAGACCTCTTTTGCTGAGTTCTGTACTGTGCATACTTATATCAAGTAAATAATAAAATTGCGAACATACCTTGCGCAATGACAAAGAATGTGCGCCTTAGTCTGACTCGAACCGGGACAGAACCCGCATTCGTTGTTGGCCCCTGGGTGGAATCCCCTCCTGTACTATTGAGACAAGACTTTAGAGAAAAAAAGTTTTATTTTTTTCTCTGTCCCTTGCCTGCACTGTCGTGAGTACTGATACTCCCGCCGAAATTCAAGCTTTATGCCTAAGGCTCGCGCTAGTGACCTGCTTCTCATAATGACTGCAAAAGAAAAGCTATGTCTAGGGCATACTAGAGCAATTCCCTAGCTGACGGCAAAATTTAAAATTAAAGAGATACAGGTGGTGGGTGGGCTCTTCAATTTGGTATAAACGTTTCCGGTCGGACGGATCTTGTGAGTGAATATTAGGTTACTTCATGTGATGGTGTGTCTCACATATAGATAGGCTGGCTACATGATTTACGGAATTACACTGGGTTCTCGATATCCCGGCATATCCCTAAGTTCCGTGCGCGGAATAGGGATCCCATGGCTTCAGGGAAACTATACCTTTTTCGACCAGTCTTGCAGCCTCGTTTAACACATAATCCCATGGAGCTGCAAATGTCGTGGGAACAGGACCCAAAGGTCCGAACACCACGGTGGAAGAGAGGTTTGGAGAGGATCTCCCTATGGGCGAAATGAGAGTTGTGTTTGCAGTGTGTGGTCTGCGATCAGGACGGCGGGGAACTTCTACGTAAACTGTTGCACGACGCAGGCATTTCGCAGCATTTGATGGCACACAGGAAGGATTGTGAGTGTTAATTTATTGATTTCTTTTCTACTGTAATACATTTATTTAGTCCATGCGTGATAGGAAGCTTGATTTCTGGAGAGGGGCTTGAAACCATATATTTCAAACTGTTCAGTGGCCATATTTCTCAATTTTGGCCGCACACCCAAGCTATGATGTCATTCAACGGGCCCACGACTAATAACTGTTCCCGCACCAGTTTCCTCGTAACTTTCTCATGATATTATCGGGTTGCCTATGCAAGGATTACCTTAAGGCTAACCACATGGTGACTGCAAGACACGATAATGTGCCATCAGGACCACATTGGTGAAAGGGTGGAGCAGTAAGTTAAGTGGTGATACCTGTATATATGGACGAGACAGCGAAGCCAATGCTACGTATCAATTTTGTTCAGTATTAGAGTATGAAACCATTTACCACGGAAATCTTCGTTCCTACTACACAGGAGTTATTTAGAACGCCTAAAGATAAAGTATTGTATACTACTGACGGATATTGCGTCGTTCCGCCAGAGGAGGGGAACGACGTTCTTTCCTTCAACGAAACGATTAAACACGTGTCACCCTTGATTGAGCCCTCGGGTCGACCGTGTCTCTGTTAGTTTCTATCTGTATCAGAAAGGAACACCCTAGCCCCAATTTTTACGCCTATATCAGTGATTATGTTTCCTGCAATGTCACATTATAACTCTCGATCGACTCGGACAACCTTCGTCTGGATGTTCACCCCGTGTTGAAGGCAGTAAGATTTGGTTCATGAAAGAGAGGCTCCTTGAGGCTATGCTGCGAGGCTACAGGACGTGGCTGTCGTAATGGTGGAGTATTTTCCCAAATGTCTTGGCGGGGTCGGGACTAGATCGATAATCGCTTGATCAGACCTTACTTTAAAATTCTGGTACAAGCCAGGGAACATGTTGACTTGTCCGACCCGGGCTTACTTTTACCAGCATAGCTGATCCCTGATACAAGCAGGCGAGGCTCGAAAGAGAAAATGCTTCGTTGATTCGTTGTCGTGCAGGTAAATTTCCTGTCTTATTTCTATAGCACCGCGGACTTTTTTGAGTATTCTACAACTCGAAAGTCAGTGAGACGTTTAGGAAGCATTTCCAGTTACGAAACTTTGTTTTCAAGGAACAAGCTTTGGCTACTTGCTAATTACCCGAAACAATATTACGACTTACAGTACATTCTTAACAATCCGGTTCTGTTATGGAGCTTCAGTTAGATCAACCCACATATCATCAGATAGCAGGTGTCACGAACCGTCGTTACCACCACGCAGGAACTCGGCCCGTGGTATGACAGGTTGGTCGTCTATCAACGCCAGTCCTTGGTCACGGTGATGTAGGTCACTAATTTAAGGATGCATTCCGTAAGTGCTCTGCCGGTTACAAGTACGCCCGTGATTATAGCCCCAATCTTCGACGTGCAGCGCGGATTGCCGTTGTCTCACATGACGGTCCGGGTGGTCCGGTCAGGACAGTTCAAAATTAAAGTCAGCGCTGCGTAGCCACACCTTGCAACCTAATAGCCTCTGACTGCCGTTTTACGGTTTTATATGACTATTCCCAGTATACAATAACTGAGATGCCCCTGCAATATTTACTCGATATTGAATCAGGAGCTGAAGACCATCGGAGAATCAAGTAGTGAGTTCAATACAGTCAGAATACACATTATCTGCAGAAGCGTTTGTTCCGCAGTCACTCCTTTCTCCCCTAGAGCTCGTGATTCAATTATTGTCGCCTAAATACATTCCACACTTAGGACTGTAACCCCATTAAGTCTGCCGTTTTGTTGGGCTAAGTAGGAACAACCATTATACTGTTTCGAGATCAAGGACCAGAGTAGGGTGCGATGGGACAGCCGTCCATGCAATTTGCGGAAATGTTAAATGCCAGTCCTAGTCGCATGTGTAGAGATCCGAACTAATAGTCAGGATAGCCCAGGAACAAATGCATGTACCTGAATGTCACAAAGCGACTGGAGCACAAGGTAAGCACAGTCGTTGCCTGAACGGGAGCCACCCTTGATTGGGGTGGGATAACCTTTTCGCTCGGGTATGCGAGGCCATGTCTGCCTTGACCATGCGTAATGTATTGCCGCAGCCTGAGGAATGGGGTTAGATAAGTCTCAATTCAAAGGGCGATGCATAGACATGCTATTAGGAACAAGTCAAATAATTCAAAATTCCAGCCCCTTTTGCCCTCGTTGTCAAAGGTTAGATCCATACCACTATCGTTTCTTCCCCGCGTAAAGGTCCATTACCCTGTGTTGGCCGGGTTTCGGGTCCATCAGGTCAGAGGTATTATCTTGCAACAATTAATGCACTCCTGGAACGTGAGGATCAAAGGCTCCACTCTCTTCACGTTGGGCATTATAGGAATGCAGGAAAGCAAGAGATGAAGTAAATCCCACCCTATTTGCATCTCCCTATATGATATAACTGATTAGGGTGGATCGAATTGGGGTGGATCGACACTGGTTCAAGATTTTTATCACGGCTTTTGTCTTTAGCCGATTCTATATGGCTAAATCAAGCCAGGATAGTCACACTCCTACGTAGTGCCATCATGATCCTCGCACCTAATTAGACTGATGGCTCCGCAAGTGATTCATCCGATTGTTGTTCCTTACATGGAGGGTCGAAGGACACCTGAAGTGATACCTATTCGTCATTCTTGGAAATATTGTAAAAGGCGGTCGTTCAACGTTCAACGGCGGTCAGAAGCAAGGCTTAAGTAACACGTTTATAAATGGTAACAAAGGTGGACTTGAGTCAGATTCGATCTGAAAGAAGGGACATCGGGCTTCAGGGCGACATTTCTCATGTCACGCTCCGTCACTGAAGTGTCTTTCCTGGACGTTTGGCATCAATGCATTGAGGACGTTAGGTTCAAACAGTATTCGGTTTATGGACTTGGTATTGTGTGGGAGCTCCGCAGGTGTTGTATATATTCACAGCAAATTACGGAAGACGTCACAATAACTTGAACTTGGATCTCGAAAAGCTGATAGGCGCCCTGGAAGCCATGACAGCAAGGACGATCTTCAGGGATTAGAAATAAGTGCCAATCCCCGAACGCCCTAGCTGTATCATTCGACGATACCATTGTTGATCCCGAGTTCGCCTCGGTGAGTGAGCGAGAACACCGGCACCAATACGGTACTTCAGTTACAGAATACGTCTTCGTGAACCCCATCCATCAATATCCTTGAGAGTAATGAGCCATGTCAATCTTCCCTTCTCCTCGGATAGAATTCCGCCACAAAAATGGCCGTATATCAACGGATGCATCCTAGGACCCGGGACAGTCAAACATGCAGCTGCTGCGCTCCCACACGGCCAAAGTGCGCGGCTCAGGGAAACAATAGCTTGCTAGGTGCCCGTGAAATGGACCACATTGCTGGGGCATGGCATGAGAAGACGCCACTTGTGTACTGGTGGTAGAAGAGACCTCTGGAGGATAGCCTAACTTATTTGGAACGATGGCTCACAGGCCTGCAACGGTTGGACGGAATTTTCCTATCATCATCGCCTTCCAGGCTGTATATAACCTGGACCCACGCTGCCAGCTTGGCTTGTCCCGAGCACCCCGGGGGTTACCCGTGATGGACGTCCAGTGATCCACTTGATATAAAAAGAATGTACGTTTCAGACATGATACCAATAACAGACATGCGGGACAAGAGCTAATATAATACACTTACCTCCTGTACAGCTGTTTCAATTGACGATCATGCCATGCTTTGAGCATGGATATATAATGAAACAGGAACCATTCTGATGACAATGGTGTGTTTCCAATGGCGCAACGGTGAACTCACGGTTGTAGGGTCGTTGATTGTTGTATTGTTGATCATGACATTATGGCGGGAAAGGTACAATAAGATAGATAAGACAGAAGTAAAGCAAAAAGTTCGAAAGCGAAGCTCAAAATATGGTTACAGAAATCAATTGGAAAGGGGCAAAGGATGAGAGCATATCAAGCAACTCTACCAATGCTTGACCACACGTTCCTCCTTAAGCGAAGGATGGTCCGATAATGTCCGCCCTGTACTAAAAGCAGGCCGTAATGCAGTTGAGACACTCGTATCTGTTACAGAAGAACGGAGATATGGAGCCGAAGGGCTATACTTATGTTCACAGAGGGGCGTTTCGGGTGGAGAGGAAGAGATGGACATGGGTGTCGAAGCTCGGAGATGCGACTCCCGATTATGGAAGGACCCGCCCGATCGCGACGGGTGAGATCCATTCATGAAAGAATCACCACCTCCAAGAGGTCCTGGTGGGGCGGAGTATCGAGGATCATCGTTACAGCGTTGGTACCCTGATGAACACTGGTTTTCGTCCTCGGATTCGCCACTAACACTAGAATCGGGCGTTGCGGGAACGAAGTTTTGATGGTTTGGGGGTTGCACCGAACCCTGAGGCGAACCAGCGCTCACAAAGACTAGATCCGTTTCCTGGGTTCGTCGCCTACGTCGACGATGGTCGATTGGTTGGGCACGTGACATGCCAGGGGAGGTATGGTTACGGTAGTGACGCCTCATATTGGAATTGACATTGAATTCTCGACCACAGTTGGGCCAGGGACACCTAAATGCTGTTGCAGGGTCATGTCAGATTACGAACATGAGTCAAAGATGTTATCAGCTAACTCACGCGTGGCTCCAGTGTGGGTATTGACATGTATCCTGAGGCTACTTGGGCGGTTGAACCGCTTAGAACAGATTGGGCAGATATGCTTCTTGCCGGCTGCCCCGCCTGACACCTCCCCATCATCACTAGCAGCATCTGTGACATCGGCTACGGGATTGTCGCCGGTCCTGCCAGGGCTTGATTTGGATAGGCCACCCCCCGTTGCGTCCACGGGAAATGAAATTGTAGTATAGACTTGTGAGGAGTCAGAGCCTCTTCGACTGCGCTCGAAGGTTTGCCTGTGACCCTCAGCCGTCACCTCATTCGAGGCTCGCTGCCCCTGATGCATGACCATGTGGCTAGGGCTAGCGGGAAGCGGCACAGACACTCTGAAAGTTGGGGTCAAGCCGTTACCCGCGCCCAAGTGAGGTGCTTGCACAGGATTAGAGGGTTTGTGTGGGTACGAGGTACTAGTTAAAATATGCTCAAGAGAGGAGCTGGAGGGATCCGATCGCAACACGTTGAAGGAACAGTTGACTGAATCGGTCTGTTTTTTGGCGTGAGGTGTATGAACGGCGTGTAGCGGGGGAGACTTCATAGCAGCGTCATGGGATCGAGATCGAGGATCTCTTGAAGTGGCAAAGGGGACAATGGAAGGCGATGGTAACGTGTGAGGGCTCGGAGGCAAGCCTGCGCTAGAAGCGAAAGGTCTTACGGCGGCGAGGTCATTTATAGAAGTCGCAGGAGGCAGCCTCGAAGGACCAGGCAGAGAGGCCATGTCCAGTGCTCTGGCAGGTGGATTTTTTAACATTGGCTAAAGGGATGAGTCAGACGAGATTCTACGCAGTCAAGGGACTAATACACACGGAAAGTAGGGTGCGTTGGGAGAGGGTGTTGGGAGACCTATGGTTCAGATGCTCTAAACGGTAGGTAGTCAGTCTCAGTGGGAAATGCAATAGAGAGAGAGATAGCTTACCAGGGAACATCTCATGAATACTGGGGAGTGATATACCCTTGGATTGGGGCAGACGAGCCATTGTCGACATGTAGTTGGTGGAGGTGTGGAACGGAGAGTAAGATAGAGGGAAGGGGCGTAATGGGGAGATCAGGGGAGTTTATATAGAACAGCGTTCAGAAGGCGGCAGGTGATCAGACTAGAAACCGAGGAACGAAACGGGTAGGACGGACAGGCGCTGATAGCGCTGTGGAAAGTTGGGGGCAGTGGCAGGCCTCGGGTTTAGCGACGCAGAACGCAGCAGGAGGAAGGAAAGCAGCCGTTGGTCAGAAAGCAACAGACCTTTTTAGGCACGGCACGTAAGGGACGCCGCTGGGCCGAGACGCAAAAGGTAAACAACGCGAGGATTGGCGTTCACTTGACGTTATCGGAGGATGCTCACCATTCGCGATCTGCGGTCTACATCCTTTGACTCTCTCCGAGGACTCTCCCCACCAGGCCCTGGACAAATTCTGCCACACCCACCTGCTGGCCTCTCCCGCAATTATCCTCTCTGCGAACGAACGCTTTCTCTCGGGCCACTCGGACACATGCCCCATTAGGAAGCTGAAGATCAGTCCCAGAACCATTCCAGCTCGTCCACACGCGCGGAAGCAAACGTGTCCGATTCGGAATCTCTCTTTACCCACCCAGTACTTAACCCCTGTGTTCTTTACCATCACCATCGCTATTGCCTCAGGGCAGGGCGGAATTCTGGGCCCAGTTGTCGAGTTACTAATCAGTCAACAACCATCGCCGTTGCGACCATCCGCTCTTCGCCTCAGCTTATGACAAATGGGTCCTTACCACCACTGTTACGCCACATCCTTGGTTAGCGGAGGACAACCGTGCACAAAAGGATAAGAGACAAACACGCCTCTTGAAACCCTAATTCCCAATCGGGCAACTCGCATAGACGTTCGGCGTCTAAACTATTACCCGTGCCCTGCTCTTACTCATCTGCCGATCAAGTCCTCTTCTCTACTTTATCTGCGATCCGTCCTCTTATTACCGGCTTTGTGACCTGCAAATCCAACCCAACCGGATATCCTACTCCAATTCCTTGACCCATACAGCTACCAAAGCTTATTGCTGTGCACATGAACACCTTGATAAACTCACGGCTATATTATTTATCAGCTGACTATAGCAAACCATTTCTTTTACGCAATGAAACCGCTGGAAATGAAACACCCCGAAGTCTCCTCAGCGCTGTGCTGTCATCTCTTCAACGCACCTGAGTCCTCAAAACCGGCCCATCTAGCGGTCCACGGTTCGTACTTGGTCACTGCATATCTACAAAGTGCGGAAGAAAGAAAAGAAACTCATGGTGGCATCTTAGCTCCGATGAACTGCTGATGGTCTAATCGACAATACATTGTACAAGCTTCAGAATCGCAGCATACGATCGTGCGTTGTGTGCCATTCTTCTGCCTTGACAGCCATCGCATGACTATAAGCGGAGAACACATGACTGGTTTACGTCCTGCCGAACAAGCCGGTATCAAGTCAACGCGAGTTCGCTCCATCCATTTGGTCATTTCAGTACGGATCGCTCCCAGACCAGGTTGTGCTCGCTTTTTTTCCGCTCCCTCCCCACGCTCGCACCTCTCCTTCAAGCCCGACCACCATCATTTTGATTCGCATCAGTCCACCATCGAGCCGTCGCCGTCTCTGTAAGCGTAATTTAGCTACTGCCCGCTTCTGCTTGAGCTCAACTGCACACGATCAGAGGCCATCATCAGACAACTTCAAACAAATACATCCAATATGATCAGCAGCCACGCCATAAATAGAGATGCCTCTATATGGAGACATTTGTCCCATGATGACGGTAACTGTCAGAGTTGCCGATACTAAATTGTGTCCGCACTTGATTGGCCTCCCGACATATTACTAGTCATTAGAGGATCAGAGGGCCCAACGGCCCGCCAACCCACTCACATGGCTATCTCAACTGTGGTTCCAACACTGCCCTGTCTATCTTTGAAGCTCGGGACGTGATATCCGTTTCTGGCTGCCCGACTCGGATCTCTGGATTACGATGGAAAGAAGGCCGCATTGCATCGCTTTAGACAGCAAACCATACAGCTCTCCACTACCTCCCGAAGCCGTGGAAAACTTTTGACATCGCAGATATAGAACCATCATACGCCTGCAATGCTGACTGTGGTCCGACTGATACCCAACTAGTTTTGGTCCGATTACACAGCAATGCTTGCCTGTGTTACTGAAACGCCGTAAATAGAGGCCATCGGAAAATCATAGACAAACACGTTTTCAAATCAATTTACATGTTCCTGCGCCCATCATCTTAGTGATGATTGATCAGCAGCCAATTTTGGAAAATCAGTCACAAGTGTGAATGGCGTCCCGGCGGCGTCGCGTTTCACCGCTTTCTCTCCCGAGGTGCCCAGTTTCAGAAGGGGTATAACTTAGCATGAGGCCTTTTCACGTAAACTAACAAGATGACTATACCATGAGCTCCCAGTAAATGGGAAGAAGACCCATGCAGGTCCTATACCTATAACGGTCATAGACAGTCAAAAGGTTCGAATGCCGGTTGTAATCGGGATTTGGAATTCGAGTAATTATTCCCCAGTTTCATCGCCAAATTTTACTCCCATAACGTCAAGACTAACCCTTGGCAAGCAGTGTTCAATTTTTCCGACACCGCTTTCGGGTCCGTCGAGCCCGAGCCGTCAGAAGGCGTTTCGTTGACGCGCCCAAGTGACGTGTCTTTTTTTGTGCCATCCGCAGGCTATATGGGTTCCGTGCGCGTATGAACCTATTCCCCGTTACGATACTATGACAAACAGTAAGACATGACAGTCATTTGCCGAGAGAATTCTCTTTTGAACCCGGAGTATACGATCTTCACATGACAACTCTTATTCTACATGTCAGCGGCGTTATTTGTCCGCTTCTCTAAAGTTGATCTGGTGCAGAAGGGTATCGACAAATGAAGAGAAAGAGTCGCATATTTCATTAGGAGGCATCGCCTCTTTTCTCGTTTCATCGCCAGGTCGATATTTTCCTGTACGAACTAGATTGATATGATATTAATCAGTACGAGCATAAGATTGTAGGAGTGCTGAGATACCAAGGACTCTCCACAAGCCAAGCTCTACGGCACCTTCCCCCAAGTCGCTTTCAACATCGTCACCGATAACCGCAACCACTCCCTCGCCATTGTGGACCTCATCGCCGAAATCGTTAATGACCATGTCAAAGAATAATTTGGTAGGCTTCCCCACAACATGCGTCTGAGCACCCGCTCCATATTCTAGAGCCGCTACGAACGGGCCGGGTCCCAGGGAAAGTCTGTCATTTGTGTCGGATTGGATATATCTGGCTTTATGAGTTGCTATCAACGGCAATTGCAAGCGCTGCCTTGGCAGGTCACTGTTGTGACCCTGTTGTGGAGAACCGACAAATTGGCGGTCATTCTTGGCTTCTCCAACGAGTATGCGAAACGCGGCGTTTAGATTGTCGTATGTGAAGGTGGAAGGCGCAAGACCGACTACAACAGAATCATAGTCTACGTTTTCGTCATCTTTGAGAACAAAGTCCGCGAGTTCTTCGCGGGCTGATTGTGACAGCAAGAGATAAGGTCTAGAAAAATCTCATTATAATCTGCGCTGATCACAGCGTACCTTATAATACATCACCTTGAGCATCCTAGATGTTTGAGCGTACGTTTCACAGCACCGATACTTGTCCACAGCTCCTTACTACTCTGGCTTTGCTCATCAACCCGTATGCCGAACCCTTGTGCATTCAAACGTGCAACAAGCGACTGTGTTGATTCCTTGCTTGTATTACTGCACAGCTTAAAAGGGATTCCGGCGGAACGAAGGCGCTTCAAGGCTTGTACAGCACCAGGAATGGGATTAGGTCCAATTTGTAATGTTCCTGAAACATCTATGAGTAGCGCACGTATGGAAGGTCGTGAGTGCATCGGCGCTTGTTCGTTACCCTGCGCTGATCAGATGCTCCCCTTGTTTCAGTATTTGCCGCAGACGGAGCTGCAAAATGTACCACAATCGAACCAAACATAGCCGAGTCTAGGCCTCCGATGATCACTCGATCTGCGGGCGACTCAGTTGAGGCTTCACCGCTTCGTACTTATCCACGTGACTAGCTTGTGCCTTGACTTTCAGAGTACCTAATTGAGCGGCGTCTAAATCGACGTTGGCTGCGGATTACCTGTAAATCATGACCGCGGAGTTTATGGAAAACGTGTTAACGACCTGCACATGGCAGGAATCCTTACCGGCTGTACTAAAGCACACCTGTGAAGAACAAGATCAAAGCATGCCTCTACCCACGACCATAGCGGCGCCAGAGCAACGAAGGTTCTCTATCGGTAAATTTCTTGTATCCTTCTCGAACTAGAAGATGAGTAATATATCCCGATATGAGTTGGTCTATATAGGAGGCCGGATGCTGGCAATCATCCCTCGACATATGGCGCTAACGAGCGTTCAGGATGCTTACTCCTGTGAGAACGTGCGGGACCCGTCATAGAAGTAAAGAACGCTGATGACGGCTAGTCAGCTTTCAGATTTAACAGGAGTTGCTGTTACCGGGATATTGCGTTAACCTTTTGATGCGTTCGACGAAATGCGCGGGTTGTATCCACTTGAAGACTGAAGATTAGACATTGAATCCACATGAAGACCGAATCTATGTCATTCACATCACACCCGCGGGACACATGTCCAAGTCTTTTATGAGTATCGAAGGCCGGAAAAAGTGAGTCTATCAATTGTAGGTCTGAAGATCCATTTGATAGGATGTTGCTGAAATGACGTTTCATATATGTCAGTGATCCCCTCTTACATTTTTGTACACTGTTTCATGACCAAGTCCTACGGTTGCAACTTGGGCCCGAAATGCTGTGGCTGTTTAAGCAAGCACGCGGACATCGAAATGACCTTGAACTCGACATCATGACCACCCTCGGGGCCACGGCAGAAATCGTAAATGATCTGCACATGCTGTTGCGTAAGCTTTTCTACCGAGCCGATTGAATCAGTTCGCTCGTCATCCTACCCTCAATCGCGTGGCATGATGTCAACTTCATACCCTATACAAGTGATCCTCACTACGTATTGGCGATGACATCACGATGTTTCTATCGTGAACGCAGGTACTGAATTAAGACATGGTCACGCGGAATGTAATTATTGGCCCGTGCTTCGCTTAGCATTCGGCCGACTCGTATGAAATTTACAACGTGATTCGTGTGTGTACTCATTATTTACCGCGACACACGTCTGAGGTTGACTGACGTTTGCGTTCAATGGGGATCTCTAACAAATGAAGTAATCCAAGTCGGACTCTACTTGTTCATTACTAATTTAATATTTAAATTAGATCGCAACATGGGTCACCCTTGAAAGTCGGATGGTGTTTTCATGCGACATAGTGAGCACCGCCATAGCATTACTATGAAAGGAGTCAGTGAAGCAAGTGGCAAAAAGTCTCTGAGTCCCGCTGGCTTATACCACGGTGAACCGATGCGCCTAGTCAAGAGCGGCTCCGATAACCACTGTCTTCTATTGTTTCTGAGGAGTTGTGTGACAAAGACCAATGACTTTTTGATCGTACTAACTTCAACTTCAAGGCGGTACAGGGAACTTGAAAACATCCTTTTGCGCGCTGGGCAGGGGCAGCATGTGTTGCGTATTTAGTATGTACCGGTCGTGCCAAGACACGATCACTCACACTCTGACATAGGATATCTATGGTAGATATGTATGACACTTATTTTAGATACGAAATTACGTGGGCACAGATAGAGTACTTGGCGGAAGTCCGTTCTAATTGACTACCATTCTACCTGTGGCTCCTGATGAGCTGTCTGTGTGAGTTGATTGACGTGACGACAAAGACGCGTTAGTCTCGGTGTTATGTGTCTGGGAGCGAAAAACGCAGGCAGTGATACATTGAAGTCGAGTGAAAAATGGACGGTTATGCAGCGTAATACAATTAAAATGTTCGTCTTTTATTAGCTCCCAACGCAACAAGCTGGCTCAGTCAGGCGGCAAGTCACAACTATAAGTCTGTGTTCGAATATACAACAGGTATACTGTGCCAATCATCAACAGTAGTCTCTAATACAAGGTAACTTGCGCCACATCAATGATTATATGATAATGTGCTGTTGAAGGAAATGCAAGAAAGGACAACGATAGATTACGACCCATACTTAACCAAAGTGGAACTTGAACTGTCCCCCACCACCACCTCCTCCTTGGAAGAACTGGGCGAACGGATGCTGGGCACCGAAGCCAGAGGCTTGGAAGCCGTGGAAGCCATGCGATGCACCACCAAATCCTGGTCCCCCTTGACCAGCCGTGGGATCGTTGGGGTCTTCGCCAGCGTCGAACCGAGCACGGAGTTCGGGTTTGGATAAGACTTCGTATGCCTCGTTGATTGTTGCCATCTTGGCTTCGGAACCACCTTTGTCGGGGTGTGCTGACTTGGCTGCTTGCCGACTGAAGAAGCGATGAGCATTTATCTGGCATTGAGAATAGGTAAAAGGACTTACTAAGCCTTCTTGATCGTCCTCTCGTCTGCGTCTCTTGCCACACCTAATACCTTGTAGTAATCTTTCTGTTTGCTCTGTTTCACCATTCTTTGCGCTTTGGTCAACCTTGAATAGATATTCCTGTCGTTCCTCCCCGTGACCTCGAAGGCTTTCTCGAGTAGCCTCATCGCCTCCTCCCATGCCTTACCGTCATCACCGCCACCAGATATAGTCAATAAAAACTCTGCACGACCAACCAGACCATCCACGTCTTCATTGCAACCCTCTAAATTTAGTAACTCCTCACACCACTTGCCCATATTCTTGCGCGCGTCTAGATCGGATTTGGACAGATCCGCGATATTAGTGTATGCTTTGCATAGAGAACGAATTAGCGTTTGTCTAAGTGGGGAGTGCTTGAGTGGATCTGGTAAGGGTATCTTCGTTGCCTTCTTGTTGTTCTCCGATAAGAGTGGAAGAAAATGTTCTTTCTTCATATTATCTTGGATGGCGTCCTCGAAGCGGCCGAGAACGTTATTCTTCTCGCCTGGGCTGGTTAAGAGGCGCACAACACCACGCCAGTCTTGGGTATTAACAAGTTCTTCCAGTATTGTGAATGACCGATCAAGGGATTTCGCAATACGGCGGAGCTTTAGACACGCTTTTGAGTCTGGATCGTAATGTAGGCATTGTTTCAAGGTGGCCTGAGGCACGGGAGATGGCGGCAATAGGAAAAAAGATAGCCGAAATATACGAGAAAGGAGAGAGGTTGAAGGGGGGAGTAGATGGGTAAGGCGACTAAATTCTGCATGGTTAACCTAGCAATTGACACAAGTTGACCAACTTACGTCAAGTCTCCAACCGCACCTTCAATGTCGCCAGCGGCGAGAGCGCACTCTGCACGCCATTCCCGAATTTCTATCGAGTGACTAGCGTCCCGGAGGGCGGTAGTTGTTGTCTCGACGCAGGCATTCCAAAGTTGTGCACGACGCTCCTTCTCAGCCTTGTCCCGCAACCCCTGCCCTTGCTCAATGGCCATCCCCAGCTCCCCCACGTCCCGAGAGTCATTGGTTCTCTTTGCCTTCTTGTATTCCACAAGAGCTTTTCGCGCAGACTCAAAGTCGCCATCCTTTGTAAGTATCCGTGCTTTCATGAGGTACGCAAGGTCGAACGTGTCTGAAGTGAGCGACAAAACTTTGTCAAAGTCATCAAGAGCAGAAGAGTGTTTTGACAGTGACATGTATGCTGTCGCACGCTTGTAATAAAGCAGGTAGTCCGACGGGGATTGATCAATGGCCTCGGAGTAAAGTCTTGCAGCATCATTGAACTGGCCAGCAGTGAGCAGAGTGTTCGCTTTGTTAATCAGAGGGAGCAATCCTGGCGGATAAAGGCCACTAGCGTCGGTGCGCACGGCAGGTGCGAGGGCGACGACAAGGAGGCACAACGTCGACAGCAGACGCATAGTTCAACGCCCAATAAGGCAACCACCCCTTCCGACATATGGGACACGTTTCACTCCCACGGTCACTTGACCCTATACAATACAATAGATACCAGTGTCATTACGAAGGGGCCCTATCACTCTCTCTAGGATATTCAAGCTAACGTACAACTGTAAGCAGAGGCAGTCCGAGACGCTAGTAGCACACCTCGTCCATCATTTCGGGTTCATTTCCCACCGAGTTCTCCTTGTCGAGTTCAATCGAATTTGAATGGCCGTTCAAGCCTGCCCTCTAGTTGACGTTCAAAAATGCATTCAGCAAAAGAGCCCATAAGTCCTCACCTCGTCACGTCTTAGTGTGGGCGTTAAACCCATTTTCTTGCTTATAGCAGCAGAGGATCCACCAGACGGGAAAGGCAGCTCGTCCCGAGGCACAATATCAATAAGAAAGTCAAACTGGTCGGACTTGCTGAGTGCTTTGGCAATGTCTGCACGCGATAGCGTTCGACGCTTGTTTGAATCGGCAATGATAAACGCGCGTGCGGTTATCTCGGCAATGAAAACTGAAACACAGTATATAAGATAAGGATGTCAGGCAGGGAAGACGGGGTAACGCACTTTCGCATGCCTTGCAAAACAGGATAGGTGCTAGAACAATAAACGGCGCGTTAGATCGCGGCATTCCCACTCAAAGTCGGGAGAGAAGGCTTTACCATCTGCTGCAATCATCTAATTGTTCGTAAACGCGCAGAGAAAGTATTTCAGACGACAGTCCTGAAATATGTTAAACAAACCTTGTAGGACTCCTCACTTTTACATCAGGATCGCTCTTCATAACCTTCTTGATCCTTGCCAAGGGAAGAGGAGGGTGGCGATAATCCGGCGTCTCCTGCTCCGCCCCGTCGATCTGTCGTTGCCAGAAGTTCCTCAGAAACTCGTTCAGCGGCTCGCCGGGTTGGACGTATGGTTGCGGCTGCGTCATCGTCGGCGAAACTCAAGGGTGTGTGCAAGCTTAATACGAGCCTGCTGACTAATCCAAAGTACTATTATCAGGCCTCAGGTCCCAACCCTAACCTCGCCATCCTTCAGAGATTGTACTGCAGAATATGTCGCATGATGGTTAGAGTGGCAAGGTACTCTAATGCACTCAAGCTCAGCACAACAGGACAGATACAAGCAACTGGACTTGCCTATCGAAAGCGTTGCGTATCGGTTGCGCACAATCAGATTGTTGCCGGATATCTGGTATGCAAGGGATCCCTCAGGAAGCAGGTCATAATGAGCCACTATGATCTTGTTTACACCGGTTGTGCACTACCCAGTCAGCAGTCAGGTCACGAGTCAAACCCTAGACATAAAACTGGCCCACAGTCCATTCTTGGCCTTGTACACTTCTGTGACTCCATTTGTACTCACTTCTTTATCAACGACGACCTAAATCAAAATTGGTACTTTCACAGGACCGCATACAGCATATCTTACCCACAGAACTTTTTAAGGTACCAGGACATCTGAAACGTCGAATTGTACAGTTCAGTTGTGTAAGTGATCTGCCCTAGTAGTTAGTTCGAGCTGAACTCTGTCATGACTCGTA
>JNHY02000074.1:0-64603 GCA_001691755.2 Amanita polypyramis BW_CC | reverse complement strand
CCCAGGCTTGACACCTTAACACTTGTGTGAATATAGGGATTGCTGCTGTGTCTTCCTTTATGCAAGCTAGCCTGATTAGTTCTTTGAATCTGGCAATATACTGTGGGATCAGTTTCTTTTGTTGATGTAGTTTGTATAGTTCTGTCATGGCAGTTCCAGGGCTGTCTATCTCCTTCCAGTTTTCCAGAAATGATGTTCAGAATCCAGCATAATCATTTAAGAGTGCTGGGTTCTGCAGCAGCTACATTGGCAACATTGCTGACAGTGACATACTGGATAAGGGTGAGCAACACCACTTCAGACATGTGAATGCAGGTCCTGGTGACTGCTAACAGCAGCCAGGTGAGTGTAGGGTAGGGTTGTCCAATGGTATGGCAAACCCTCAGGGTATTGGTGGAGGGTATAGAAGGGTAAGGGTAAGGGTGACAGTCTCCATGATTTCATCATACCCCTACCCTTACTGGAGGGTATGGGAGGGTACAGGGCACTGATTGGGGCTGTGATTGACCTTTGATTGGCCTTGATTGGGGCAACCATAATTGTCATGTTCATTTCCTAATATACATATGCTAAGTATTTAACTGTATGTAAAAGTACTCTATGTACAATATTGAGCTGACTACCCTGCAGGATGGTGTAGAAAAACAAAGTAGGTATTTCTGAACATAGTAGCAAATAGATGAATGTAAGTACAAGTGTAGTTCTATTTTCTTGTTTTTGATCCAAGACCAATGGGAGCTGCAGGGGTGCATTTGGATGATGATTCTGTACCACTGTTGAGGATTTCTTGAACTAGATTATCAACAGTGGTGTAAAAAGGACTGTACACTTTCAGTATGACTGTATAAAGTTTAGGGCATTGCAGCTTTTGGAGGATATTCCATATGTGACCTTAAAAGGCCTGGGAACCCAGCAAGGTGGTGTAGTAGTCTGACAGAACTTACTAGAAGATGCTATATAATTTAACTGAGGTGTAGTAAACATTTCATGCTCTCACTTTCTCTAAAATTTCCTAATAAGGAAACTTTAGTCAGTTCTTCGGTTTGGAACCTGAACTGAACTTACAGAACCAGTTCGGGCAGGTTCAGTTCAGGTTCAGGTTCAGTTCAGGCATTTTCTACCCACTACATATGAGGTGGATTCACCCCACCTTCCCCACCAATCCAACTTACATAGCACCTCCAGTGCTATAAATACACACACATTGTCAATTCAAAAAAAACCCATTTCTGGGCTGCAGTACTGCACAGCCGCATTTGCGTAAATGCAAAATGCCACAACAAATAATGTCCAAACAGTGCGGGTAGTAATATGCTGGGGCGGGCATGTAGGTATATAAGTGACAACAACTATGATGGGAGCAAGTACAACGTGGATGGCAGGCAGGTGTGAGCTACATGCGATGCGGTCCGAATACAAGACAAACAGAGATATATGTAGAACACATAAAGTAATGTAAAAAAAAAAGTTCAATGAGTCCCAAGACTACTTTTGGTGGCGAGTATGCTAGGTCAAGACTCTCGGCTCGATGCGTCAGGAAGGTTGCGGACCTAGAATAGCAGTCAGTCTCTAGCACATGTTGATAGGCAACATACGCACCGAAAGAACTGGTCGTGAATAGTCTTCCTCATCTCGGAGTTCCTTCACCGACCCATTATCTCCTACACTTTCGAGTCGTTTTCGAATATTAGGATCCAGGCGGTTATCTGTGTCCTCTGAATTGTACGAGGACGATCTGGCACTGTCATGGGGTACATCAGCCGCAGCAGGTTCCTCTTTACTTTGATTGGCAGTTCCAGCAAGCGGTGCGAGCGGCACAGTGGGGGATGGAGGTGACCCGACGGACTGCCGGTAATACGAAGCAAGAAGGGGTTCATAGCTGCCCGATGCAGAATGACCCATGATAAATCCTGTTGTGCTCGTACTCCCGTGTCTATCACGATAGTACTCATCTGGACTAGAGCCGCGCGCCGGGATATAACCACCTTTTACGGCAGCTCCAAACTCCGTATATGGATTAAATGATTCACCCTCGGCTTCTGGCGCATCGAAATAGGTCGACATGCGACCATTACTGGGTTGAGAGTGTACGGTTGCCATGTCTAATCTTGAACTTGCACGTTGATTCATTTCGACATCGCCGGAAGGAGGGTGAGACGACGTTTTAGGGGCATCGTCGTCGTCGTCAAGAGGTGTTCTATATAGTCCGGCTGCAGCCAAAGTGGCAGAGACGGCAGAATCATGTTCCATTCTGCGTCTTCGGCGGCGGCGGCGGATGAAAAAGAATGTCCATAACAGGAGGGACACTGCAGTCAATCCCACCAGGATAAATGTTCCTGCGACTGCACCGGTGTTGGAGAAAAAACTTTGGAATGGTCAGGTTGAACTGGGATGGCTATTAAAACTTCTTACGCGGAACTCGCTGAAGCTCCTCTATTATTATTCGAGTTCAATGTAGGATTAACTTGTATTTGCGTTATCGTGATGTTTTCGCCATTGCTCCCAATTGATGTTAGCAAAGAAGTAAAGGAACTGGGTGCGGTTGTGGTTGTCAAGCCTTGACTGTTAGTAGTCGTTATGTATACGGTGCTCTGTAATGTGGTGCTAACAGGAGATGAGCACCAATTCATATGACAATCGGGGAACGTACATAGAATACTCATGAGTCGTTGTTGTTGTTAGGGGTTGTATTGTTGAAGGAGTTGAAGTCGTGAAAGATGTCGTTGAAGTCGTGGATGTAGAGGTGGTAGTAGACGTGACGGTTGATGACGTGGTAGGCGATGTGGTAGTGGTGGAAGAGGTCGAGGAGGTCGAGGAGGTCGAGGAGGTCGGGGAAGTCGAGGAAGACGTCGTCGAACTAGAGGATGAGGAGGAAGAGCTTGATCCCGTTGTGTCAGACGACGTAGAGGAAGACATTAGATTAGAGGTCGTCTCGGACGATAACGTGGAGGTAGAACCGGTGGTGGAGGCCGTTGTCGTCGTCGCGGAAAAAGTGGGGATGGAAGACGAGGGGGACGGGGCCGACATCCCACCCGACGAGGTTGATGTCGGATTTGGATTGGTTAGGCTGCTTTCGGCAGTCGTTTGGGTAGTCGTGGGAGGAAGCGATGACCTGCAGAATTCAGCAGCGCTTGAGGATCAGGAGGGATGATAACAGGGCGACATACGTCGGGGAGTCCGAGGAAGAAGTGGACGGGGGCAGCGGGGAGGACAGCGATGGGGACGCTGAGCCCTGACTGGAGGATCCCATGAAGGCGCCGTCCAACGTCCAGCCGTCGGTGAGTACGGCCTACTTATTGCCTCAAGCACCTCCTCCATGAGGCTCCCCCTCGATATGACCGCACACAAAGGCACTGTCCACCAACACTCGACTCCTCCAGATGATGCACGACCACACGAACCTCCGCCAGTTTATACGCCCTATGAGGCCGAGTACTTCGTGGCCGGCAACGGCGACGTCGTTTCGCACGACGATCATCTAAACACAGACGGTCTGTCCGTTTCTCTCAATAGCATAGCACTCCATCCATTGACATCTCCTGTAGGCGAAGCGCTCTACCGCTTCCTTCTCGCCCAGTCTCTGCGGGCTCCATACTACCAGCTGCACTGCCGTGGCACTCGTATCGAAACTCGGTTTCACGATGTTACCCGGCAAAATTCCAATGGTCAGTCAGAGACCAGTCGCGAACAGTACACCGACACGGTCACGGATTTCGACTTTCTCATCGATATTTACCCCTCATTGCCTACATCGACCGACCCTCAAACCAATACATGCGGACCGATACATTGGTCCGTCGCAGACTCCGATCCTTCCTACAGAGGCAGGATGGTGCGAGAATATGACAAGTCGTTGATAGGGGGGAAGCGGGTCGCAAACCGCAAAGAGAGGAAGGAATACAATGCCTGGCGCTCAGAACGCATAACGCGTGGGCTCCCTCCTTGGATTACCACTTCGCATTGGCAAACTCTATCAGACAATCCAATTTATGACCGGAATGACACAGTCATGCTCAAGTCGTCTAAATCCCCCAGGCAATGGGCAGACGAGTATTGTGCAAGTCCAAAATGCCTGAAAGAGTTCATGTATGAGAAGGTGTGCAATTCGCCGAGCTGCTTCGAGCCCATTTCATGTCTTCTGCTTAGGTCCTCTATGGTTGGGATATTGGACGGCTGGAGGAAGCAATTCGTGCCAGAATTTACTCAGCACCTTACAATGGTTCTGTCGACATTTCCTTCGATATCAAAAATTCTAAAGTTTATGTGCGACCCAATAATCGCCTCTCACGAATACTCTCCAATAAATGGCTCAAGCTGTTGAGCATCCTCCTCCTTATTTTTCCATTCGTTTGGCTATTTAAGCGCTTCCACTCAAGGGGTGGTGGACGGTGGGAAGTTTGCGGGGCCGCATACGCGCTTAAACGGACGATACGGGAGGGAGATCTGGATTTGCCTTATTCTTCGCGTGAACGACCTAGCAATGTGATTGGTATTAAAGAAGGCGAATGGTTCAGGAAATGGCAAGGTGCTATTGGACGGGCTGTGGCTGGACGTTATCAATCATCGACACCTATTCCCTTTTCAGACGCAGGGGATCTCACATATCTTGTAGGGTATCTGGATGACTTCTAATATTATAGTACAACAATTGTACGACCTCACTAATGCTTCCTGAACATGTCATAGGCCAGTACTCCAAACGCTGCCGTGATGACACTACACCCTATAAGGCTCCATACTGTGAAATTCTGGATCCCATTACCGAATAGCACCTACAACATCTTTTAATGAGCGACAGCAGAGGAAGCCGGTCCTACTCACATCGGAGACGAAGACCAGGACGATCGTCAGTAGACTGCCAACGGATGTGATTATCGGACCCCATATTCCCAGTAAGACCTAATCCAATGCAGAGATAGTTATGACGGTAGTCTGATAGCGCTTACCATTAGTCCCGAATTGAATATAATGCCACCCGCTGCAATTCCGCAAATGGAAATAGATGTCCTCAAATCCTCTGGCAATCTGAATTTTTCAATTTCAAAATAGTGCACCAAAAGCAGCGGGATCCAAAGAGTAATGAGTGTGAGGAGCCCGACGAAAGAAGTCAGCAGGTTCGGATAGAGACCAAACGGTGGCGGATAGACAGCGTCTTCTTTGGCATGCTCCGTCAGAGTAGCGCCGTAGGAACCTCTTTCGGTGTAGTCTCCTGCAATTCGGTGGTAGGACTCGTCGGACTTGTGCTCTGAGTCTGAAGGTAAGGTAGCATACTTCTTATAGAGTACTTGGTTCAGTCCATACATGACTGAAGCGGCTAGAGTCAGCAGGTCACCCAGTAAAGGTGCCGATGGCTCCATGCTGTCCAAGGCCTGGGAGAGGGAGCCCTTCGGGTCCATAGGCTTTATATGAGTACTACCCCCATAAACGACGACAATGACACCCAACGTCGCCAGAGATACTGCAGAAAGTCGTCTGCTATCCCATGGCAAGTGAAAGAGCTTCACGGTAAAAATGTATGCAAAAAACGCATTTGTGTTCCAGATGGCTAAATAAACGGGACTGAACACGGGGAGAGCGAAAGGCATTACAAGACTACCTACCAGTAACGTCACTTAACCTTAGAGAACTGTAAGACATGTTTCCGGGATTGCGGATGCTAATTACTCACGAAGCAAGCGATACTGCAATAAACCACAAAAGTGCAGGGCACGTCAGTCCTATGAACAGGAGAAGTGACAGGCGAGTGAGGGGGTACAATGGGAAGGAGTCGGACGAAGAGAGATGATCTGTTATAGCGAGAGAAAGGCCCTTCAAGAGCGAGGAGGTTGAGTATCCAGTCAAGGTGAGGTATATGAGGTGTAATGGAAATATCAATGCAAACGATGAGTGCACAACGTAGCTGAATGAAGATCAGGCCACAGGATACGAGCCAGAAACAAAGAGCGCACAATAGGAAAAAAGGTTGTCGATACCCCAGAGTCGTTTGCACGTACTGGATACATGATCTGAGCCTCTGGCATAGTGAGGCAGGAATTGCCATACCTGGGCAAGCTGGCTCTCAACGACAAATGCGATTAGGGTAAAGATGAAAAGCACAACGGAGAGCTTTCCACCGAGGCGTGGTGCATGGACAAGATCTTGTCTGGCAGGCATCTAATGGTATGCGACTGAGGAGAGTGAGACAGTACATCCCCCAACCTGACTTGTTCTGTAGCACAGGTATTTCCTGCAGCTCACGTGACTCACCTCCCAGAAACCCACCCGTCGACGACACTAAATGTTGCGTGCGCTGCTGGCCTCCAGTAGACCCCTCTTGACACGGCTCCGTGCCGTCTCCTTACCGCATGTACACCACCAACCTCAGCATATCTTTTCGGCCGCCTCCCGCGCCCCGATTCTGACACGGGGCATGAAAGTTCGATCTTCTGTCAAACTTATGTGCGATGGCTGTAGCGTTGTCCGGAGGAAAGGTCGTGTTTATGTCGTGTGCTCTAGGAACCCTAAACACAAACAGGTGCGCCGTATCACCACCCCCGAACAGCTTTGCTTATTTACTGGTCAACAGCGACAGGGCTAACGTGGTGGAGGGTAGCAGAATAGAACTCTATACATCGCGAGTCCACATCTGGAATTCGTATTTTACTCCGTTTTCTTCTTGAATCCCTTCCGGAACATCGAATCCTACCCATGCCTTGAGCTGTTCATGTGAGGCTCTTTGCCAGCGCTGATCATCCTTGATGAAGTCTGGCATGAACACGTCGCATTCGAATTCAGGTTCGAGAATGCGCGTAATCAGAATGCGGTCAACGAATGCGGGTGATGTGAGTGAAAAGGCGAGCGTGTCGACGTAAAGGGATGCTCCGCCTATGATAAATGTTCGGTGTACCTGCAGTTCTGTGTTCTGAATACGCGCGAATACTGAGGTAAAATCATGTTCAAGATATGCTGGGACGTCCTGCGGTACTCCTCTAAGTGTCATGATTAGTGAGTATTAAAAGAGAGTTCGTAGAGGACGCACAGATCATAGTCCTTATTACGACTGATAACAACGTTCATGCGGTTGGGCAGGGGTCTGAATTTTTTGGGTATACTCTCCCAGGTATTCCTACCCATAACTACGGTATTTATCGCCCCTTCTGGGGCATTTGATGTTGCTCGAGCAAAGTACTTCATCTCCTTCGCAAGTCTCCATGGCAAGCCAGAGTTCCGCCCGATCCCATTGGTTTTCGTCGCTGCCACGATGATGGTTAAACGCAGCATAGTAAATTGGCTCGCATCAAAAGTATACAACCAAGCAACCGTATATAGTTTATCGCTATCCCATATCAGTTCCACTTTTTCCATTCAGATCCCGACGGTGGTTTAACTGGCACTTTGCCCTTCCCGACCTCATCCCAATTGGTGCTGAGCGTTGTGCCTCCACTCTCCTGAAAGCTCTTCAACATGGCACGCTTGGTATCGTCGTCCGCGTCGGCGAAAAGTTTCTGGAAGAAGGAATTAAGAGTTGTATCTCCGCCGACGTTGGGGTCTTCATCAACTGATTTCTCCTTCTCCAAGTCGAGAATATTAGAGGTGATGCCCTCCCAGTTCTTTTTCTGATTTCTTGCTTCCGCGACTGCCGGCGTTGTCTGTGGTATACTTGTAAGAACTACGGGCGCGATCGGTTATCAGGGTGTCAATCTTCTGTCGAGGAGCTTACGATCGGGTTCATCGCCCACGAGGGCGCCCCATCTTCTTGCGGCGAGTTTCACCAATTTGATTTCGACCTTGACCTTGCCTACAGTGTAGCTGCTTGCATTTGGATCTATCTGCCCTTTAAGCGGTTCGAGCAGGAGCGACTTGTCTTCGTTTGCGTATGAAAGCTGAGGTTGTTTTAGTTCAGAAACCGAGTACGCAAAAAATCACGTACTCTCCTAGGCTCGAACTTGACAGAGACATTCGCGGGGTCTGCGCCACGATCGAACACAGTGAGGGTGAGGGACTCGTCGGACTCGTAAAATTCGTGTCTTTGACGGATGTTAGTAGCGAACTTGGGCAAGTTGGACGCCTTACCGTGGAGTGGTCATGATGTGCAAGGAGACGGGGGCGTAGAGGAGCTGGCTGGTTTCGAGCACATTCTATGCAATCACGTGTGCCATTTGTCGCGACAGTCGGTGTAATGTAGTAAGTTACCAAGTTGGTAACACAGACGTCATAAAACCGTATCGATAAAGCCGCTTTTCCTGAGTCCTGACCACTATGTCTCCAATCCCGAAAGCTATTCTCTATTACTCTCCCGCTTCCATTTGGTCTTCCGTCGGTGAGCCCCCTCTTATCGCGTCACCTATATGCGCTGTGATTGAAGATTGTAGCCCTCCTTGCACTGTGAGTGGAATATAACACCGCTACGGGGAATTGTTACCAAGCCGTATCCTAGAACAGAGAAAGGATATGCCAATGATGAGGTGGATCTGAAGCCTGTCAATCTCTGTGAGTGCGTGTGCATGTACTATAGCATGTGTTTATCGGTCCCCAGCCAAGGGGGAGAACTACGATGTTGCCTATCTACGAATAAATCCAAAAGGTGGAGCAGTAAATTACTTGGTTAACTAGCGTTCATATTCTTTCAGCCACTGTCCCAGCGTTGGTAGTGCCATTGGAGAACACCTTATCTGAGGAGGTCGAGAGTCGTTATAGGGCTATTACGGATTCCAAGGTCCACCAGTGTGATAACTGTAATGGCGGTCCTGACGCTTTGCTAGAGCATTGTCGAATTTTTGGACAAGTCGAGGTCGGTGATGTCGAGAACTCATACCACATCGACCGCGCCAGCGCCGATGCTCGCTCCGGCGACGGTTGAATTCGCGAATGCCAGCAACGAAATTATCACGCTTTTGCACTCCGACATTGCCGATCCCAACCGTCTACAATATGTGAATGCATATGACGAAGCATCCTTACGAGAATTAGCCAGAACAGTTTTGCCTGCGATCAAAGCGAGGCGGGAAGCATTAGAGAGAAATTTGAGTGATGCGACGGTCGGCAATCTGCAGGTATCCGAGAAAATTGTCAAGTTGTGGCAAGAGAGAAAAGCCGGACTGGATGAGTCGTATGCGGTGCTAAGCGAGGCTGAAACGTCTACGTCGGAACTGACGCTCGAGGGGAGATCACGGAGGGAGGAGTTCCTTAGGGTGGCGGCCAAGGCATGGGGAGTAGATTTGAAGGAGGTGATTCTGAAGCTGGAGCGAGACATCGGGGGACCATTTATACTGGGTAAGAGTGATTGTGCAATGGTTGGCGTAGGCAGCTGGGCTGAGCAAACGTGTGCAGGTGACCAGTATTGCTTGGCAGACATGCACCTGATTGCATGGCTTGCACGGGTGCTTCATTTGTCGGGAGCCAGTGGAGAGGAGGATGGGAGGAGTGGGATGGAGAAGCTCGGGAAGCGGATGGGTGGGGAAGTGGGAGGCGGGTGGACGAAGCTTGCGGTGTTCTGGGACGCGGTTCGGCGGCGGGGCGGGTGGGGAACGGTGTACGGAGGAGGGCTACACTAGCTAGATTAGGCAAGTAAGCAAATTAGTATTGAGGGCGGGCATCCGCAGCTTCTTCATGGCGTCCGCCAGCAGACGCTACCGAACGGACCGCCGCCACTCCTTCCCGCCCTACGACGACGACGACAGCACCGACTCAGACGTCGCCCACCTCCCCCCCGCTCCCCCCCACTACTTTCCAAACCACTCCCATCCCTCTGCCCCCTCCACCGCAAACTCCACCCCTCTCCCCTCCCGTCCCACCTCCCCCCATCTCTCCTACTTCTCATCCCAGCCCTCCTCCGACTCGGACACAGACACAGACCACCCTTATGTCAGGCTATCCACCCGCAGGGGTTTCTGGTGGAGAGATGACAGGCGCTTTTGGTGGTCTCGCCCACAGGCCCGTCACCGGCCGCGACGGAAGTTCATCAGAGTCCTCAAACGTTGGATAAGGCGTATTTTGCGTCTACCCTTTGTTCCAGGACAGCCTTTTACTATCGTGCGTCCATGTCCTCTTCTCCCCCATCACATTCATTCTCTTTAACCCTTCAACCAGGTTCTGACCCTTATCTTGCTTTGCATCTTTGGCCTCCTTTTGACTCTATTGCTGGTTCACATATTGGATCCTGATAAGGAGCCCCTTCCATGGCGGGCTTACTGCACCGCACCGGAGCTGGTCTCCTACTCGTCTTTGAATAGCGTAAACGCTACAACTAGGAGCGCATATCCTCTTTTCAATGCTACCCGTCTCGACGACCTGCCCCCAGTTGGGCTTTTTATTGGCGTATTCTCAGTCGACTCTGCATTCGAACGGCGCATGCTCGTACGCACCACCTGGGCCAGCCACCCGCGGAGTAGGGATGGTGCAGGAGAAGGTGACGGTGGTGTTGGCACATCAAGGTCCATCGTTCGTTTCATTCTTGGCCAGCCACGCAAGGATTATGAGCGACGAGTTCAGCTCGAGATGGACAGTTCGTCAATCTCTTGTCTCCATCATCTGTCTCTTTTTGATAACTCTTGCAGCTTACAATGATATTATCATATTACCCGTAACAGAGAACATGAACAGTGGAAAGACCTATACATATTTTTCATGGGCCGCCATTGATGCTTGGGTCCCTCCTATCTACAACCTCTCAACATCCGCACCACCAGTACCCCGCTATTCTTATTCCAATGATACCGCATCACCTCCCTCACTTGCGCCTCACGACTCGTATTTCGCATGGAAAGATATCCACTACGGGAAAGCAAGATCCTGGGTCCGGCCGGACTATGTTGTCAAGGTTGACGATGACTCTTTTGTTATGCTTGCTGAGCTGGAAGCGCGACTGCGGTTTGAACTGTATAACAAGCCTATCTCCAAGGTTCTTCCACGCACAGGCGCCTATCTTACAAATGACATTTCAATCGATGCGTCGCCCACGGAAACGATCCGACGACCGGAAGATGATCCCCTTATCTACTGGGGTTACTTTGTCACGAACCGCTTGCACCAATTCATGGCGGGCGAGTTGTACGCCCTCAGTTGGAGCTTGGCCGATTGGGTGGCGAAAGAACCGACACTCAAGGGTTTAACCAGGGGTGCCGAGGACAAACAAACCGCCAAGTGGATGAGGATGCATCCTAATGCCTCAGACATTAGATGGACCAGTGAACGGTGTTGGATATATGATCACCCGCGATCTGGTACTGTGTGAGCATGAACTTCCTGTCGTGTTCCGGTTTCTGAATTGTTTCCAGATACTCTCACGGGTTTTTGTTCCCGTCAGAGGTGACTCGGATAAAACAGAGTCTGAGACCTGTTCTCGAGAAAAACCACGCAGACCAGCACCTGTTTTCAAGTATCGGCTCCACCTCTCCAGCTTTATGGTCGCATTCAACTGTTTCGACGTTCAGAGTGCGATATACTCCACCTGTTCCCAACCTTTTGACGGAGTACAGTGTTGAGGCTCTCGTAGAAGGGAGCGAAATGTCGATGCTTCGAGAAGGCAAGTTTATTTTTCGTTCATCGATTTCGCATACCGATCTATAGTTAGGTCGCCCAATTACCCCTGAGTACGCCTGGACACACCGAGAGGGTAGACGGACAAGATACGAAGGCGCGCGAATCGGTGGCACTGTCGTTGTGCATTTTATCAAAAAGCACATGTGGTTCTTGGAGACAGCACTTGCTCTCTTGGAAGGAGAAGAAATGTCACAATTTGAAAAGTACAAATCATTTGAAGATCAGCGGCAGGAATCAGAGCAATCTACTGCTACCTTCAAGTCGAGCCATTCCAGCTTGCTCGCGTCAACGCGTATCACCCAACGAGGATCTCTGAGGCTGCGAAGCCGGCACGGGAGGTGATACCTATATCGACTCGCATATCCTTTTCTTTTCGTGTTCCGTCCATGTTTCGTCTGTCCATCTTTTGCCGTCGTTTGCATCACACGTATCTGTAATTTATCCCTTACAATTACCTAATCATATTGCTTATATCCGTCACACATGGCTCATCAGTCTTTTCGAACTCTTGATTTTGCATCTCAAATGGACATACGGAGTTGGGTATCGATGTATCGTCTCCTTAATAGAATATTGGATATTTTGGCCAAGGTCCACGCCTGCTGATTCATTTATTTATGCTATCGTACTATAATAACACTTTTGGGGGTGGCTAATGACCCGGCGACTCCTAACATTTCCTCATTAATAGCTTGGCAGGGCACAGTTCAAAAGTTCGGTATTCATCAGTGGGCAGGCAATGGTTATGGGTACTCCGGAGATTAAAATATGCTTCATTGGAAGATTATGCGACCTCATGTGAAATGATGAGGATTTGACACGGACAACAACCGTCAAAGGGAAAATTAGATAGCAGGGTTGAAAGAGGGAGTGGGAAAGCGTGAGTGAACAGTACTACAAAGGCACCCGACACCAAAAAAAATATAATATGAATACAAGTCCAGAAGTCGTGTAACGAAGGGGAAAGGTACCGGTTCCACTATTAAGTATGCTGCAGACAGTAGCAGTGAATTGAGAAACCACAGGGATACGGAGGCGGGGATTGTTGATCATTGATAAGGGTGTTATAGGCAGGTATCTATCCCTTCGAAAAGTAGCGGTTCTGGACAGGTGATAAATAGGGACGGAGTCACCGGTTCCATGGCGATTCATGGAAGTCTCGTAATTACGTAGCTTGGATCAAGCTAATGTCCATAAGTTCTTAGCCGCTTGGACTAAGCGAGATAGTCCGACCTTTTCCGCTTGGCCTTGGTCATTTCCTTGCGGAGTGCTGCGCCGTCAAGCGGTTTAAGCAGTTCAAAAGCGCAAAGCAGGTCCTCTGAAACACTAAGCGAACGATCAGTGAGTTGCCACCGGAACTTAACTGGCACCAACCTCATGCAAGCTCCGTAGTTGTCGAATTCTAAATTAAGATCAGTAAAGGGTAAAAAGAAGGGTTGACGAAAGATAGACCATACCACCGCAGTAATTGGGTGCGCTGAAGACTGTAACCAGTGTTCTATCATTCCAGAACTCGTATCCGTCCTCCACAACCATATGCGCTCGACATATTAGATCCATATCATATCGCACTAAGAACTCGTTGATGATGGATTTCCCAAAACAATAGCTAACGCCTCGTTCATTGTCCTCCCAGTCTACTGCTGTATCCGACGGATCGGACCAAAGCAAATCATTGAGCAGTCCGTAATCTGGGACATCTGTAGGCCGCTGTATACGCTTTATGTCTTCCATTGAATGCAATGATGGTGAGAGACCTCCGTGCACGCAAAATATTTTGGACGCAACGATGGCAGCAATAGGAAGGCAATTGAACACGTCAATAAACGTTTTCCAAATCTTGATGTTACATCGTCGTTTACATTCATCATAGAAGCCATAGACTAAGCGTTGATGAATAAGATAATAATTTAACCTCAGAGGCGAAAATGAATTACCTCTGGTTACGTTAGCGCATTCATGGTTGCCCCGGAGCAAGAAGAAATTTTCTGGATATTTGATCTTGTAACATAGCAAAAGGAGAATAGTCTCCAAACTCTGTTTTCCTCGGTCAACGTAGTCTCCAAGAAAGAGATAGTTCGCAGTTGGCGGAAAGCCACACATTTCAAAAAGACGAATCAGGTCAGAATATTGCCCGTGGACGTCGCCGACGATCTTTACGGGTGGTGACAGCTCGACCAGCGTAGGCTGACTGAGGAACACATCACGTGCAGCAAGGCAGATAGCAATGATCTCAGTGTTCTTAAGGCAAAGTGATTTGCTAACTTTTCCGGTATATCCAACGTCGAGTAATCGTTGAATCATATCGTCGATGTCAAGTTGTTTAGGTTTTTCCTTGGAAGCACCATTTCCTAGCGATTCACCCTGCAACCCACTACTTGAGGAAGTGAGGGGAGGTGCAGAAGAATTAGAAAGGATTGTCTGCGTCGTCGGTAGGGTATCAAGGGATAGAGGAGAAGGCTGTGGAGAAGGTTGTGGAGAAGGTTGTGCGGGTTTGGTGATTGATGCTGAAAAAAAGGGAATGTCAATAGGAGCAATTCAAACTGCTTCGAGGAGAAGGGAAAGGTCGAGTAAACCGAATCCGAACAAAGGTATGAACGCACTGGGGATAGAATTTCCATTGAGGGAAGGCTGGGGACTGTTTGCTGTTGCAAGGTCGTCTGTGTGTGTGGGAGGGGAATGGGCAGCAGGCTCTGGAGTGTCGTCTGGGGTAGGATGCGGAGAGCCATCAGAAGAAGCGTCCTTTTCCTTCTCTTTGCCAGGCTTCCTGTTCTTCTTGGAGGACTGCTGACCCATGGACGAGTCTGCACCCCTTCGCTGAGGTGAATGGGACCTGGACTTGGTAAGGTTGGCAAAAACAGAGAGGAATGCAGGGGCCAGCTTGAAGGAGTAAGGGAAGGAAGGTCGGCACACAAGACCGTCAGTCCGTCCGGCACCTGTTTGGTCCGTGTTTGTCCACTATCTACACAACGAACAACGAACAACGAACACTACTAGAACTTCCCGAACGACTTCTCCGCCGCCTTACTCTTCGCAACCCGCAACACATTGAACCGCACCGTCTTCGACAGCGGTCGACATTGTCCTGGTCTCACTCAGTATCACCCGCGCCGTCTTTTTCCATTTCACTCACCGACAGTCACAACATCGCCTATCTCCACTCGAAACGCAGGTGAAACATGCGCTGCCAAGTTCTTGTGCCTTTTTTCGTACCGATCTGGTGTTTCTTAGCCCCTCGTCTCACTGCACCACTCATTACTTACTGTATTTGGGAATGTAATGTAGGTAGTCCCGTCGGATGATGATCGTCCGCGTCATCTTCGTTGAAACAACTCTGCCCGTCAAAATACGGCCGCGGATAGAGACATCACCAGTGAATGGGCACTTCTTGTCTACTGTAGTGTTAGCAATAACGTAGTATATACATGTGTGACATACCAATATATGTACCGTTAATCGCTTCAGCGGGTGTTTTAAAGCCCAGACCAACATCCTTATACCATCGCCTCTCCTTAGTCGTAATCTTCTTTCCACCTGGAAGGTGCTGAGTTTCGATATACTCCTGGGGATACCGGTAAGGAGGTACGCACCTCGGGCCTTGGCATTTTGGAAGAGGTGTTGCTTTTGGTAGGCCTTTTCGATCTAAAGTACATCTCAGAACGTGTAAAACCATCGTTGCGCGTGCGCAGCACACCTGTGCGTCGGCCATACTGTCGTCGTTGCGGTCGCCTTGAGGTTGTTGTCGCCTATTTGCACGCGCCGGAAGCCACCACCAGAAAAACTGTACAGTGTTTCGGCAAGTGCCGGGGCACGCTGATTGGGTGAGAAGGATCCCGATGCTTGACGTAAATGGAATGACGCCGACGCGACGCGCTGTGTGCGTATGTTTATTGCGCGTGCGCTTCAAAGGATGGGTCGCCAACAAACCCTAGGTACCCTTGTTTCTCCCCTGCTTCACTCAACAATTCACAACAGGTGTAGCAAAGTTCTTTACAATGCCTTCAACTGCCAAGCCAACTCCTCCTCGCCAAGCGAGCCTCACCGAGTTGTGGAAGAAACCGAAGTCAACTGCCAAGGTTGGGGCAACTAAAGTCACGAAAGATGCAGCAAAGGAAGGAGATAATTCTATGGAGACAGACGATAACGTGCAAGGTCGATATGCTAGTTGCATTAAATTGAGTGTATTGACGCGTGTCTGGTAGAAAGCAGTAAACGGAGGGAGGAGCCGCTATCCAGCGACGGTAATGACGCCTCATACCCTTCCTTGTCTAACTATCTATAACAAATCTTCAGAGCACCCAAAGTCGAAGAGGCGGCGAATAGTAGAGTCTGACGACGAAGAGATAACGCAGGCGAGCAAGTCAGGTCGTAAAGGACGAAATGTCCCGAGTCCTCCTGTAGTTCTCGCCAAATCCAAGTCTTCGAGCGAGGGAACAACCAATATAGTCTCACCCAAATTGAAAGGCAAGATGAAGATTGAAGAAAGCGCGGCTGATGAAGAGACATCATTGACAAGTGACGTTGAAGGTGAAGAAGAATCAGAAACTGAAGAGGCAATGGAAGATCTTGCAACTTCTGCTGCATCGAAAAAGTAAGACAAAAATTATTGACTTCCTCTCCATACACATGCATTTTTCTACGTAGTGCAGAGGCCGCCATTTCTAAAATACAAGACGTGGACATTCCTGGTGGATGGAAGCTTGGAGAACCGTGAGTGCGATGTAAAGTCCTGTGAAATTTAGGCTGATTTTTACGTAGCGTTCCATATGCCGCTCTCGCCCATGTTTTCTCATTAATTGAAGCGACGACAAAGCGTCTTGAAAAAACCGCACTATTGACATCATTCTTGTTTCTTGTAATACAACGGAGTGCAAAAGGAGATTTCAGGTCATTGCTCCAGGCGGTATATCTCTGTATTAACAGAGTATGTCCCCATTCCAAATAATTAATGTGATACGGATGCTCATTTAGTTTAGCTATGTCCAGACTATGTGGGCATAGAACTCGGAATAGGAGAGAGCTTGCTCATAAAGGCTATAGCAGAATCAACTGGTAGAAGCCTATCAATTATTAAAGCTGACTTGAAGAGGGAGGGTGATCTGGGTTTGGTTGCGATGGTGAGTATTCTCTGATATCAGATAATGCCTCAGTGATAAGGACGTGAACTAGAATTCCAAAGCTAGTCAGAAAACACTATTCAAACCTAAACCACTTACGCTGACCTACGTGTTTACGAACTTGAAGGATATTGCTATGACTTCCGGACATTCTGTGAGACCTGTCTTTAATCAGTGCTATCCCTTTCTAATCGAATCGTCTTAGTCCCAAGCGAAGAAAGTCTCTATCATTACAAAGCTCCTTGCTGCCTGTCAGCACCACGAAGCCAAATACATTATTCGGAGCCTGGAAGGCAAGCTTCGAATAGGAAACGCGGAACAGACAGTACTTGTAGCTCTTGCTCATGCTGCTGTTCTTGCAGAACTTCGCAAAGGTGAGAATCCGACAATTTACCTGATCTCCAATCTCTGATTGTTAGTGTCTTTAGCGAATAAGAAGTGGAGTCAGGAAAAAATTGCGCCCAAACTCGAACAGGCAACAAACACAATCAAATCTGTCTACAGGTTGATCCTAATCTAAAGGTTTACTCTTGTCAACTAATTAAAGCGTCAGCGAATTGCCTTCATACGACGAGGTTATACCTGCATTACTTCAAGCTGGCACTGACAATTTACGGGAAAAATGCAAATTACGCCCTGGTATACCTCTAAAACCTATGTTAGCAAAGCCGACGAAGGCTATTGGCGAGGTTCTAGACAGGTTCGAAGGCAAACGTTTCACTTGCGAGTATAAGTACGACGGAGAGCGAGCTCAGGTGAATATGTAGTCTTGAAACCATACTTGGTACTTATCATTGTGCAGGTTCATAAACTGGAAGACGGGAAAATTGCGGTATTTAGTCGGAATTCCGAAGATATGAGCATCAAGTATCCAGACCTCATGGGGCAGCTGCCTAATGTGTGTGATATTTCAGGTCTATCACTCCAATTCTGAGCCATTGTAGGCCGTCAAGGAGAAGACAAAAACATTTGTCCTCGATGCCGAGGCTGTCGCCATTGACCGTACGACTGCCAAGCTGATGCCATTCCAGGAACTGAGCAAACGCAAACGCAAGGACGTTAGGGTAGAAGACATACAAGTCAGGGTTTGCCTGTTTGCCTTCGACTTACTGTACCTGAATGGAGAGGTAGAGTCATACTTAGCGATTTTACCCACCTAACAGTCACCCAGCCACTACTACAAAAAACGCTTAAGGAACGCAGGGAACTCCTACGAGAACATTTCAACACTGTTCCTTTCGAATTCCAGTTTGCTAAAGCCTCTGACGGGGAGACCGTCGACGAAATACAATCCTTCTTGGAAGAGAGCGTGAAGGATGGGTGTGAAGGGTTAATGGTCAAGATGCTTGAAAGTGACGCCAGCTATTACGAACCTAGCCGTCGGAGTGTTAACTGGCTTAAGGTGATTATGCCTCGCAAAACACTGAGGAACATTTACTGACAGTTACGCTGTAGCTGAAGAAAGACTACCTTGCAGGTATTGGGGACTCGCTTGACCTGGTCGTCGTAGGCGGGTACTATGGCAAAGGTAAACGAACCAACGTATACGGCGCTTTCCTTCTCGCTTGTTACGATAGCGACTCGGAAGCATACCAAACCATCTGCAAGATTGGCACTGGATTTAGCGAAGAGGTGCTACAATCGCATTACGATACTCTAAAACCACTAGAGATGGCGAATGTTCGGGGCGATATAATGGTTGGCGGTGCTAAACCGGATACCTGGTTTGAACCGAGAGTTGTGTGGGAGGTCTTGACAGCAGATCTGAGCTTAAGCCCGGTATACACCGCGGCTCAAGGACTTGTATGCCCTTTCTCCACTGCAATGTCGACGAAATTTGATTGTTGTTCTATTCATAGGTGGACGAGAGAGGTATATCACTACGATTTCCTCGTTTCATCCGTGTTCGTGACGACAAGTCCGTAGATGATGCGACTGGGCCAGACCAGGTAAAGTCACCCCCGATGAAATATAATTGGGCTATTTCTAAGCCAAAGCAAGGTTGCAGAGTTGTATGAAAAACAAGTCCTTGCTCAAGGGAACGGTAAGAAGGGTAACGGTGATGCTGACGATGGTTTTTGGTAGTATTTTCTGAGAGGTGTCTGTATTAGTTCGGATAATACAAATAACCCGATGTGTAGTTGGCAGTTAACGCCTTACGACGTCCTATTTGCCGTCTTCACAGCTTCTGTGACTTTCCCCCCCTTACCAGCGGTAGAATCCGACAACGACTGGAAACCCAACTTTTTCTCCCTTCCCCCAAAGTGCCAATAATTGACGAAACGAATGTCGTTCAATACTTGCGTCGTTGTGTTCGTGAAATGACAGGCGAACAGGAGATAATTTCTAGGTTGAACGCGCCATGCTGACATCGCGCGTTATTTAGTGTCCATGCAGCCTGTAGGATGATTTTACGGACCAAAACGCATAAAGACCATGCTAAAGTTGGTATCTGAGAATCCTGAGGGTAGCACGAGAAGGACTTGACTCACGAGTAGCACGCGAGAGCCGTTGTCATTGTGCCAGATATAAATTCTTCATCTTTCCTGAGATCAGCAATCGCAGCCAGAGGAAGTCCCCAGTTAGCCACCTGAGAGAATAAAAGGTTGGTGTATGAAGATGGGCGGAATATTTCGGACAGACCGGGCCCCAGAAGTGTGTACCTGAGAGTTGGGGTATTAATTCCGGTGGGCAAGCGGGTGGGATGTCTTACTGAAAAAGTATTCGCGTGCTGCTGGGGAACGCAACCATGTGAAGAAGGTGGAAGCCATGGAGGGAAGAAGAGAGTAACAAATAATCGAATTCAATTCAAAGCGAACGACACGTGCTCTTCCAGTCTCGTCGTGCATCCCAGGGCCGGCACACAACCAGCTCGGCGTTGCAGCGATTTTTACCCGCATGTCACGAGGGACCGCCGCTCTGTTAGGAGGAAGCGCTAGAGTTGCATCATTCAGCCATGAACTACGGTACCAACACATCCCAGCCTTATCCAAATTACACCTACTATCCACAGCCGTATTCTCAGACCCCCCAGCACAACGTGGCCGCTTTACGATCCGTTCCTAATGGCTATCAGCAGTATTATCAGCAAGCGCAGGCACATGCAGGTCACATCCCCGGCATCTCCTACGAGCAACATACCACCCCTTATACCCATCCTACCGTCGGTCAACCGGCAGAGCGCCCAAAATCTCACAGGCGAAGTAACACTGTCCCCTTGAAATCTGCTATGAAGCAGCCGTCGGCTTCGGCGCCCGCCTCAACGAACGATCACAGTAATAATCTATCAAGGCAACGAACTAATTCCACTGGTCATAATATACTAGCGCGCACCCGAACCCAATCTAATCCCAGAGCACCAGACCTCGTAGCTGGCAAGGATTACAACTTTGTTCCAGGTACGAGTTAGTTTATATCTCACCTGTCTTGACTCTAATAATAATAATAAAAACCCCTCATGCCAGTGCATATGTTTATCTCTTTCCGCGGCAGTAATGAAATTCGTTTCGAGAACATACCACAGCCCGCTGTCGATGAACTCGAGAAAAGGCTGAAGCGCTTGTGGCCACCTGGAGCAGACCATCAAGCTGTCGGTGTTGGCGATTGGGTAGTAAGGTTCCGAGAGGCACCTTGGGAGATGAAAACCCATGTGAAAGAGTAAGATCGCACATCGATGGCTACTCAATGGCTGAATTCCAGGAAGAGCGCGCAATATTGTACTCGATTTATTCACGATATTCGCTAGAAGGGTGCGTAGGGTATTTCTTGAAGTGATTTAGATTCGACTCCTAAATGTCAGGGCTATATATTTCGCACTGCAATCAATCTAAGAGACCAGGCAGGCGATGTCATTAAACATTGATAAACGGCTCTGACAGACGACTAGTATCCTCGTCTTGTATTCGAAGCAACAGCGACAGATCCAGAATCCCAGTTTTTCCTCGCTTACTTCTCCAAAAGTGGACGACAATTTAACCTCATAAACCCCCCTTCCCATATAGACTTGTCTCTGGGCGCACACTTAAAGCAAGTCCTACCCCATCGGATTGCGCGAGATGAGATAGAGGAAGATAATATTCGTGCAATTGAACTGAAGAAAAAAAGATACTCTGGTTGGTAATAAATGGAGCAAAGTATGTCCCTTTCTGACGGTCTTCTCAATAGCACCTATAGTGGAACCTTCGCTTTACATGATGCACATCTTCAAAATCCTCAGTGACATGGGGTTCTCCCTCTATGCCCCTGTCCCTTTGGCTCGGAGCGGCATTCTGTCGTTCATGTCTCATCAGGAAATCCTGGTTTTCAAAGGCCGCTCGCTCCAAGAATGAATTTCTCGTCTGAAGATGGCCGACTACTGGAACTCCGATGGCAAACCAGACTCTATCGTTCGCATGTTTACAAATTGGCCCAGCGGCCAGATTTATTTGATCATGATCGCATGACGTTCAACTTGGTTCAGAGTACATGGTATTACCTTACTATACCGTCTTAATGAGGCTGTGCGATGTGGCCAGCAACTGGCCAGATTGCTTCATTTCTCAATGCTTATCGAAATGGGACCATATGGTTCAGGCTGCTTGAAATGAAGTAGGTTTTTCGTGCCCAGCACTGCTCTACCATGAGTTGCGAACTTCAAACGGGAAAAAGACTCTCGCCTAAACAATGATAAAACGCTGCAGCAGCTACATGTCTTGTGCTGCCTGACTTTGGTGCTATCGTATCGAATGATAATTCTTGCGCAGAGCTTGGCAATGTTTTGAATTGCATTTTTGCATATCTACACGGGCACAAATTAACAAGTATCTCCTGATAATTCTTGAAACTTACTCTAGGAAGTTTAGGGAATTTCTTTCCAAGGCAAGCATATCCATCTCTGTCTGGCGCGCGTCTGGGACAACCGAATTTCGAGCGGACGATTTCACTAGGAAGCCGTGAACTTTTGGTATTGTTACACAGGCAGGACTCTTTACCATCAAATTCATAGTCCTCCGCTAGCCCTTGCGAACCCCGACCGACAGGCGCGGGGGAGAAATCACCTGCGGCAAAGTTACTGCCTATGTGACTGGGAGCAAGAGAATCTCTTCTTCTACTGCGAGAACTTTCCCTCAGATGCACATCAGCTTGTTCGGGAAAAACTTGATTGTTACTGAAAAGGCCGAACGGTGCACCCCCAGTAGATGAGCTAGGACCGGCGTTATCCCAAGGAAACATGAATGTTTTTTGCGTTTGAGAAAGACTCTCGTGTAGCCGGATGTCAAACCCAAGGTTGCTACCAATGACCGAAGGTGGTCGAGAGGCGTGACGGCCTTGACCAGGTTCCTACCCACTAAGTCAATACATGATCATTATACTGTCAGACAAAGAAGACCTCTGAAGACCGATAAAGGCCAGTCTCCACCATCTCAATACCTCCTCTATTTACATCATCTTAGTGGGCACCATTAATCAGTATCCGAAGAATAGTAATAGTTGCTCACCCATAATTGGACCTATATTATCGAAGTTTGGCACTGGTGATGTGTCACCGCGCTCCGACTGCCCCCTTAGTTTTCCGGTGGTTTTTCGACGCTTTTTGGGCCGTTCTCTGTCTAGCGAGAAGAAATTTAAAACCCCAGTCGCTACATTTTGTCAGAACTGACCTTCTTGGACGATGACATTGGTAGCTCTAGCACTGATGTGGGCCTTCAAATTCGCTTTCCAAAAGTCGATCAAAGCGGGTGAGGCAACTAATTTAGCGTCAAGTAGTCGTCATACGCGTCCCCTTGTCTTCTTACCACCTAAGGGAGCTCCACATATTTGGACTTCGAGCAATTTATGACATTCCTTTTCCAAACGCTTTGCACCACTTTCTCGTCTTTGAACAACCTGTGCTTTAATATATTCCTCTCTGGCAAGCTGCTCCACTGGTGAGACTGATATTGTTTGCAAAGTGCTGTCCGCTACCTTAAGTTCATCATCCGTTAACTCTGTCCTGGTATCGAGGAGCACGCGGCATCGCTTTGTGCGCTGAGGTGCAGCGCAGACTCCTGTCTCATCCTCTGTATTCTTGTTCGTAATATCGTCAAGTGGTTGCTTCGGCCGGGTTTCTTCGTAATACTGAGCGGGTGACAGCATGCCCCGAAGGTGAGGTGATTCGAAATCATGGCCTTGCGGACCCGTTTGAGAGTCCAAAGGAAGGGCATCTACTGCGATGTTTAATCAGGGTCTGCGAGGATTCTAGCATCCCTACCGCTCACAAAGTTGGCCTCCTAGTGGGAAGCGCATATTTCAGCATTCTCATAGTACATAGTATAATTTACTCACATGCACCCCAGCATATGCTGGGGATAACATTTTATTTAAAGGTTGATTGTTCAAATCGAATGACGAAGTTGGAAGAACATTATTACCTATACCGGCTTTTACAGGCACACCATGAACCACGTCGATTCGGCCCCTGAGAATACAAGAGCATAAATCAAATCAGTCTATAGAAGATATATTTACGCTCTATTGCCTGTAACAGGCGATTGCCAGCCCAGTTCTCTTGCGAGTTCATCGCCCAATATATCTCCAAGGCAGTGGTCGTCTAGCATAGGAAAGAAATCACCAAACCCAAAGTCCTCTTGAGTTGAGGGGGGGCCTACGGAGAGTATCTGGTCGTCTGCATGGTTGATCCTTGAAATATCGAAGGAGGCGGAGAGAACGTGATCGTGATCCTCCACCAAGGTATGTGTATGTGCGTTGGCATTTCTAATCTCCGTAGTCGGGCGAGGTCTACCTTTGGTTTTTGTTTTTCTACTTTTAGGGTCATAGTCAGTGTCCTCTTCTGCAAGGGCCCTCTTATTCGACGGTCCTATTGGAAAGTAGTTAAATAAAAGGACATTGAGAAAATCAAGCAATCTATACCATCAAGATCCAAGTATTCATCCCAATCCTAAAACAATTGCAGTGCGCGAAACTGACTAGAGAATGCACGTACGGGAACCAACATGTCAAACTCTATCATGAATGCGTTTTTAGGGTCAGGTGGCAAAGTCAAAGCAGCTGGTCTAAGGTGATACAGATGGAGATGGGAGAGGAAGAGTAGAGAGTGCAACGAACCGAAGTGTAGGCTGGGCCAACTGTAGCTCGGCTTCGCCAAGAGCGTGCAGTTCGTAAACGGCCTTTTTCAAAGAAGTGACACAATTGCTAACGTCGGAGAAAAAAATATCTTGTTTAACTGAATGATGTATACAACAAGTCAGAGGAGAGAGACACGAAAGAGGGTGTTTTTGTGGAACCTTTGTAAATCCTACTTTCTAGGTTAGCATCCTGGAACGGCAGGGTATTTGAGACCATACCGTGCGGCGCCGATCATCAAGTTGCTCGACAATCTCAGAGCCAGAGGCTCGTTCGGCTGAACAATGAGGTTGCATAACTGTGCAATGTCAGCGGTTAGGACGGAGCGTTTGGGTAATTTTTTAAAGGTAGACTTGGATCCGAGGGTCGCCGCCAGCCTAGTAGCTATCAGAAAATGTTGTGACAAGTCTGATCCAAATCACCAGAGGAGGCCAAAGCCATTATCTCTGCGTGCCAATAGTTCCGGGGTGAAAAACATGGCGGGGATGGTGATGGTGCGGTCTGACTGGGGGAGAAAAGAAAAGAAAAAAAAAAGAATCATGTTCAGAACGAAGCTACATGACGCACTCTTAGCATGTAAAATGTCCAAGAAGCCGAGGCGCAGATCACCCGTAGTCTGACAGCTGCCACCGTCATGCCTTTATCCACCGTCCCCCTTCGTGTCCAACCAGTCGGACAAATAATTCATCCCGTCCTCCTACCCATACAAGATGTACCTCATTCTCTGTACCATCCATCCATTTTATCCTCAATCCCTTTAGTTTCATCATCATGTCCCTTTTCTTTACGCTCCGAAGTGCTTGCAGGGGTATACTGAAAGTTGGGGTCGTTGACATAGCTGGTGTAAAATATAGCAAGTTTGGCGTGATCGTCACCAAACCTGTTGTGGAACGAAGCTGGGCAGGGTATGCTGTCGTGCAATCCAATTAGCCATTTCAATTATTTCCCATCAATGACATACAATATGAGTCTTCCGTTATAAGGGAGCTGGATGCCGTTTCGCCTGACATCTGTGAATATATCAACTACATACTCCTCGGTATTGTATAGATCGATCTCGCACCTTTCTAGCCGCGATAAGATGTTTCTGTTGACTGGCCCACGTCTTCCCCATTGCGAAGCGCCCGCCCCATTTGGACCAGTTGATTCGATCGTCAGATTGCGTCCGAGACCCAATATTTGGTTTCTTGTTCGGCACTAGTTCACTTGTTGAATAGGACGGTACACTTCTTTCATCAGGCCGTTGACGGACACTGGATGGTTTCGGCGCATTCCCGTCTGTCACCCGTTCCGAAATTATTTGCATTGCAAATTCAATGTCGGTCGGCACACTGGTCAAGGGTGGTGGTAATCTGATGCACATCAATATATGAAAGACAGAAGCAGGTGGTACGGCTGACCTAGCCCGGTCACCAGGAGATAGGGCATTAATGATAGGCGTAATATGCCAAAAAAGAAGGCCACAGCAGAAATATGCGAGCTTTGAAAGATATTGCACGGGGATAAAATACGAGAGTAGGAAGAGAGACAATATGATGCTACCGTAAAGTCTGGACGAGACGGGATCTCGCCAGATAAATAAACTTTGTGAATTCGGTTAGCTCGCTCAGCTTTCTCAAAATAAAGCATACTTTTTGACGCGCTCATGAAAGTCCGCAATCAAGTTTAACGAATACAGAATTTCGCTTTTCATACCTATTGAACGCCTGCGTTCCTCTGCCTCGTCAGGCATCGGAGTGCCTTGATCGAGGCCGACATTATTGGCAGTCACCTGAGACCCGTCCATTCCCTTGCTTCGTTTGGCCGGTTTCACATAGTGTTTGTACAGCTTCCATATATCTCGTATGCCAAACGTCGTACTTGTTAATCTAGCTGAGAGGTCATCTCCTATTTCCGCAGCTTTGTCCAATCGCTGGTGGTATTCTTGAAGTTCGATATAGCTTGGGTATGAGAATATTCGTCGTCGGATGAGAGAATATAGAATGCGAAGAAAGAACGCGGGTAAAAGCATATTGTACCACCACAGTGTCCAAAATATCTGCTGTTGGAATTAGATACAGTACCCTTTAGTTTGTCTGACCTGTAGGAACTGACCGAGCAGTATGTTAAACTTCTTTGTTTGTTTGACCATGTCGCAAGGTTGATCAAATTGACGATAAAGGGCCGATACGCCGGTTCTAAAACTATGTACAGTCTCTGCATCGTGAGTTGCAAATGAGATACGGTGAATGGAGGTGGCGGGCTCGGTCGTGGAGGAAGTAGTGGAACTATGACATTCTGAAGGGATGATTACTATGTGGGAGGTACTCTGGAATGGACATACTGTGGCAATACGTTCTGACAGAGAGTTCCCTGTATAGGTAGGTTCCGCAATGCCTATTGGTGTTCCAACCGGGTCATCGTCACTTTCCAGGGGTACGGTATCATCCAGTGGATGGTCCGGAGCGCGGACCTCGTTAACATACTTCTGGGCTCAACAACAATGCCACTGCAGTGCTAGGTGGGCTCACAGTAGAGAAAATACGAAGAAAACGTTCCGCCTCTTCATTATCGTAGAGCTGCCTTAACTCCCATTCGTTCAGTTGGGTGCGAGGTGCTGAGGCCATACCGCTTAGAAGATGTCAAACCACGTGGTAGGCCAAAGACGCGATCACGTGTCAAGACGCGAACGAACTGCTCGCAGCGAGCACGCCCAGTTTGACGCATATCATGGCGACCGAGGGCCTTTTGCAATGGGCAAACGCCGTAAGATCGACGATGGCAACAGATCCCGGTCGTGCGCTCTTCAAAGAACAGGTTCAGACTCATGGTTTCTCTTTCCTCGATGGCTACCTCGACAATATCCTATCGAATGCGAAACAAGAGTAAGGCTTTAGTCAGGTTTGAATGGTGCAATACTGAAACAGTCTCCAGCGCACTAATTGAACTTGTGAAAACTCCAGGGCGTAAGAAGACTTTGACGAAGAAGCCGAAACTGCCATACAAGCCTAAAGAGGGCATTGCACTATTTTCCGAGGTATTTACTTTAATAATTATTCATCTGCGAGTGTCGACGAGAGAAACAGGACGAGGGCCATTGCCAGACAGTACCACAGGACAGTGCGAACAACGGGAAGGTTACACATCCTATCTCAGGGTATCACCAGTCTACAGAGGAGCTCTCAATGCAAACTTTGCAGGCAAAGGCTTCAAACACTGTGCTTGCCGAACTTATATCTTACGATCCATTACCTGTGTCAACTGCTACATGTCCGACCATGACGGATTCGTGGCACTCTCCCCACAGTGAAACTAAAGAGTTGTCAATAATTGCCGAAGACGACGAAACAGCCGAGCGGAGCTGTGTATCGCTTCCGGTGGATTCAACCGTAATGCAGATTGTACAAGCCGAAGAGGGGTGTACAACAGTCAACCCAGGAAACGGCGGCCGTTTTTGGACGAACACGCAGTCGACCTTCAGTAATGGGAACGGGGCAGACCAGCAGGCTTCGTCTGACAAGACTCATGATGATAGACGAAGCGCCGAAGTGGATGCTAGTGGAAGTATTCATACTCCCTCGACGAATGACCCGGACAGCGTTAGACGGAGCTACGGAATGGTAGAGAACAGAGGATCAAACGAACAGGTAATATCTGAACCACTGTTCTCTATCGAGGATGGTGCTGGGCGTGCTGCAGATGTTGTCGTTCCTCTGCGTGACCCGGACTCTACGCCTCCTTCTCCAAAACCCAATGACGCACCCTTTCCTCCGCTTCCGATGGTAGCGCCACTCCATAAGTCCATACGCACGGCAGAGAATTCCACAGCTATTGGTTCCTCAGGTGCTGTTACTCCAGGCATCCCTGTCACCGGTAAACGAACGTCCTGGTTGCAGAAAGTGCGTCAAGCCAAGGCTATGGAAATTGCTGGCAAAAAGACAGCTTCAATTTCAAGTACTGGAAGTTCTCTACACCCATCCTCAACTATATTGCTTGCAAGTGCGAAGAGAAAGAGTACGGAGGCCTTTAATGGATCAACTGAAGACGACGAGGAACGTCGTCACAAAGTTGCCAAAACCACAGAGGCAGACACCGTTGCAATGAGCGGCAGTAATTCCAATCTTATTGCAGATGCCACAAGCACTACTCCTCTTGGGTGGGTGGAGCCAACATCGCCGTTGCCTTCGGAGGTACCGCTACAGGAAAAGCAATTCGTTGAGGGCGGTATGCTTGATCTTTTAAAGAAAAGGGTCGAAGGCCTTGGCGCGCACGCCGGAAAAAGCATGGGAAAGTCTCTTGGCGGATCTGCTGCAACTGCCCTCGCCGAAGCGAGGGCAGCAGCTGAAGCACGGATAGCTGAGCGGAACGAGAAAGAGAATGAGACGGTGACCATGGTACATTATACGGCATCCGGATACTCCAATGAAAAAAATGAAGAGCAGGTTTTTCCTTCCAAATCTGGGCCTTCGGTCCCGGGGCAGAGCTCTAATCCATCTGGTACTGCGGATCCGGTGCCCACTGTTACACCATTAGGAGTGTCCAATCACAGTTTCCAACCAACACCCGTCCCTAACACTACAGAGATAGCACAGGGGTACGAACGCCAGAGCATCGTTTCAACGACTCCACCTAGCACCCCCCCTACGGTTAAGGATGTTTTCATACCGCCTCCGGGTCCCGTTTTCAACAAACCACCTCCTGTTTTCATTCCTCCTACGAAGAGCATGAAAGATGTTGCTGATAATCAGATTGAAAAGCACAACTTACGGTCGACGTCCAAGAGTTCCATGTCAACGCACTTACCATCGCCTTCCGATGTCATTTTCGACAACGATAGGAATCCTCCTGCCTGGATGTCGAGTGCTCAAGACACGTATGCACATTCACAGAATACAAATGTGTGCGATGAAGATGACAGTTGGCCAATCGATGAAAAATTCTCAGAAGGTGTACATTGGATTTATGGGGATGCGAAGGACGACAATACGACATGGAGCAGTCTGCCGTCTCAACAGAATACCGCAAATCTATCCCAAAGATCCACTCCAGAGCAAGCACCATCCGAAACACAATTCTATCCGACGGAGGAACACATCGGCGTAGCTCCCGACATGTTTGATATCGATATGAACCAGAAAAATATAAATGTGCAGGACGAGACAAGCGATAGTGAGATAGAAGAGGTCACACAGAATGCTACAATGAGCACTGTTAGTCTTGTTGATGTGTGTTCAATTTCATTATTCGGAAGGCCGTTCTCTGATACCAAATCTCACAGTTGTCCAAGAGTCAGAGCCAGATGTCTAACACATCTTCTGCCTCCATACACCAATCACAATTAGGATTCTTTGGTCAGGCAACTAAACTGATAGGCAATATGATGGGATCTGGTAAGAAAGCAAAACCTGAGGTTCAAAAAGTTTTGCAAAAGGCTGCTATCGCTGCCAAGAAGGTGACACGTTGTTCGAAATCTAAGTTCTCTCGGTCGCTCATAGTGTTGCGATAGCAACAGGAAGAGTCGGACAAGAAAGCCGCTAGACTGAAGGAAATGGAGAACCGACGTCAGCTAGCGATACAACGAAAAGTCGAGGAAGAGAAGACCAGAGTCATAGAGCAGGAGAAGAAAATTAAGGAGGAAAACGAGCGTCGTAAACGGGATCGGGAAGAACATACTGATAAACGGCCTTTGAAAGCCCCAAGCAGTCGAAAGGTAGGCCACAAACAATCTGGCACATTATCGATAATCAATTCGTCGTTAGGACGATGATACAGCAAAGAGACGAAAGATTGAAGCGGAAAAGAAGGCGGAGGTAAAGAATTCCACCAACCCGTCGAAATCTGTGACGAAACCTGCACTCAAGCAAACGAATGCCCTAAGTTCTTCTGCTGCATACAATTCCTCTCTCAATACGAACGGAGTCCCGGCACATGGGACGAGATCTACGGAAGCCAAGTCAATAAAGTCAAATACATCCCTCACTGCGAAAGCGAAAGGGAAGGTGCCTACGAAGGCACCAACTACTGAAGAAGACTTGCGTCAGCCTTCACAAATTGTTCAGACGCAAATGGCGGCCCGGGCCAAGGCCCAACTTCAAGCCGCAAAACAAGCGCAGGATCCACCAGTCGTCCCAAGTGAAAGTATTGAATTGCCAGACATTAATAGCGAGTACTCGGACTCTGAAGACGAGGATCGACAACGTACCTTTGATCCTCCAGATTGGGCGCAGTCTCCTGAGTTGAAGCAGGCGCTTCAACAACAGAGTACAATCAACCCCGATGATATCTTTGGTGCCATTCGACCACTCAAAATGGAGGAAATATTTAAAACACGGACGAGTCGTTTCAGGGCGAGAACCAGCTCTGCAAATTGGGGTGGGACCGACAGGTTGACTGTTGAAGAGGAAAGAGAGTATGCTAGACGTATGGGATTCAAATAAATGGCATACTACCTTGTGATGTACCATAAAGCGTACTAGCTGGAATAGGGGTCTTGCTATCACGTGGCCTTGCTTGCGCATGTTTGTTGTAATCGGCTCTCAGGCTCGACTTTGCACTGACGACTCCGATCCTTTCTCAAGTTCTACTTCTCCTAGCCAACATCCTTCCCTTACTCTACTCTCATGGCGTCCTCTTCCTCCTCATCACCAGAGATGACCGCCGCGACAAGTGCTGAACCACAAGAATCTCACTTCTCTTACAAACATGCTACCCACGAAGAGGTGCTTGAGGACCTCTCAAGGCATGCACAACTCCGATCCTCCATAAACGATGCTCATTGCACCCATGCAGTCGATTTATTCTTAATCTACCAGACGAAGAGCTTGCATCATTAGAACGAATATGCTTCCAGGTGGAGCAAGCGTGCGCGCAGTTTTATATCAGGCAAGCTGATGTTTACTCAACGTGTTCGCAGACATTGGTTCTACGAAGATTTCATACGTGAACAAAACCCGAACTTTCCTTCTTTACCACTCAAGAAGTTTTCTGCCATGTTGTTCCAAGCATGTCCTCTTTTACATCAGTGGAGCCACGATCATGAGCAAGCTTTCAATACATTTATGCATTACAAGACTCGCGTACCAGTGTGTGGAGCGATTATGTTGAACGACACATGGGAAAAGGTGAGCTATGACTTCTCTTGGTGATAAGATCTGGTACGACGGTGCGTCCAGTGCCTTCTAGTAAAGGGATGGAAGTCCTCGTCGGGTTGGGGTTTCCCAAAGGGAAAGATAAATGAAGATGAACCACCTCCCACCTGTGCCATTCGTGAAGTAAGTAATATTGCCAACTTTGCATGATCTACCCTAATTATCATTGGACAGGTGTTGGAGGAAACAGGGTATAATTTAGCGGGGAAGATCAATCCGAAGGATGTGATACAGATGTCAATCAGAGAACAAAAAATATCTCTTTTCATTGTGCCAGGTGTACCAGAGGACTTTCCATTTAAAACGAAGACGCGTAAGGAAATCAGTGTATGCAAAACATTAAACACGATCGATATGTTCCACACTAATATGGCTTCCGATAGAAAATCGAATGGTTCAAACTCTGTGATCTTCCTACATGGAAGAGAAGTAAAGCGTCTCCAGGAAAGTTCTATTTGATATCGCCTTTCATCGGGTAGGTCTATATAATCGGATTATCATTGTCTTAACAGTCTTCAGTGCGCTGAAAGCATTTATTAACGAGCAAAAGCCACGTGGAATCCGAAAGAAGGTAAAAACTACGTCTCCTTATCACAGCCCTAATGTTAGCAACGTTCATCCGTCTATCTGTACTGGCGGGCTTACAATGTATGTCAGGAATCTGCGCAGGAATCAAGTTCGCAATCGTCTTCTGCCGATAATGGCGATCCGCAAACCCCCTCTCCCCAATATTCAGCGCCTACAGTCAACCCCGTTTCACATGTTACGGAGTTTAAGTCAGACGCATCAACAGAATCGATGGATCCGCACTTTGCGAGGCTTCTCTCGTCCTTGACCTTATCAGCGTCAGCATCCATGAAGGGAACTGACGATGAAAATGCAAAGCAATCTACAACCAGTGCCTCGACAGTAGTGATACAGGAACCTATGTCACCAACTAGAGCTAGAAATCGACATTTAATGCGGAGTTATTCCCCTCGAAAATCTTCCATGGATGTCAAATTTATGTCCCCGTTGGCAGAGATCAGTCATTCTTCTGTTGCTGCTGATGACGCCAAGTTCCCACAACCTTCAGCTAGCTCTACAATGCGTTCTCCCCACGCCACTTCAAGACAAACATCAAGTACCGCTGATATATCGCCTTATTTATCTCGGCCTCTGGATCTCCCCACATCCGCGAAACAGTTGAAGCAAATTGCTCTACTGGAGTCTGTCGTCGATGAATCAGCCAAGCTGGTTACTACAATAATGCACCATAATTCTACATTACCTGTGGCGATGGATGGGAGCCGTCCAGTTCTCGTTTCACCCCCACCGTCCCTGCCGGTCCCGTCCAATCGACCACCTCATGTGTTGTATAATCATTCCCCTGCCTTATTGCACCAAAGGTCACCCTTGCTAGGGGCACCAGCGACCACTAACGTGTCGTCATACAGTTCCTTACCTGTTAGATCTATGACGAGTCACGCACTTTTTCGTGGTCCAATGCAGACTCATATGTCAAGCATGAATATTACTCAGTCACATTCTCTGGATGTCATGGGTGCATCGAACGTTACGCCGGAGCCTTTCGTTCAATCCTATGGACCTATGTACACTGCCGTATCTACGACTAACAGTGGCTCTATGATACCACCGCAGATGCAATTTGGTCCTCTCTTACCACCTAGGCAATTTACCAGGGTCACACCCACACCCACCCGCTTTCCCCCTCCGACTCACAGTGCGAGTACCAACTCGCTTCTCTCCATTTTGAACAAGACTACGCAAGGCCACACTACGACCTTCACTGGTTCATTAATCTAGGCGCGCCAGTTTCAATGCCTCTTCATTTCATACTGGTCCGCCAATCGAGTCTCACGAGGCTTTCCCCTGCGTTAGTAACATTCTCTTGCGACATTTGTTCGAATAATTATGCATATAATCCAAGGCGACGTATTTCACCTTGCAAGTGTTAACTCATAGAGTAAACATGTTTAGTTACTCGATTTTTCACCTCTTGTTTGAGATAGCCAATGGTTTTAGTCGACGTGGCACGAATTTTGTACCTTGTATTATGATGATCTAAATACAATCTATTCGTTCTCGGACACGAGATTAGATAAGGTTAGATAATGACTAAGCAACCTTCGAGGAGGACATACCCGGCGAACTTTCTATTCCGACAGCTTCTCTCCTTATTTTGTTTTTGTTAATTTATCATTTTTAATCCTCTCGCCATGCTAAACGGCACCGGAATCAAAATATTCTCAGGTGGGTGTGTGTTCTATTCTTCACGAGTCAGACTATCTTATAGCACATTTAGGGACGAGCCACCCAGAGCTAGCTGAGATTATAGCACGACGGTAGAAGGATGCATTACTAGGAATGGAAGCCATTGACAACCATAATCATAGAATTGGCCTACCCCTCTCTAAGGCTGAAATTACCCGCAGTGGCATTGGCGAAACAAGCGTACGCATTGCGGAGTCTGTGCGTGAAAATGATGTATACATTATCACGACTGGCTGCGGTGCTGTTAATACATCGCTCATGGAGCTTTGCATTATGATTCATGCATGCAAAATTGCAAGCGCGAAGCGGATAACGGCTGTGATACCGCTTTTCCCCTATGCTAGGCAAGACAAAAAAGACAAAAGTAGAGCGCCTATAACAGCCAAGCTGGTCGCGAACATGATCCAAAGGGCGGGTTGCGACCACGTTATCGTGAGTACAAGGAGGCATTTTGTCAAAGTATGCGGATTGAAGAATGTAGACGATGGACTTGCATGCATCACAAATTCAAGGTTTTTTTGATGTACCGGTTGATAAGTGAGTTTTTAGATCAGATCACAAGATGAAGCTGATGATTGCAAATTAGCGTGAGTTGGGAATATCGATAGTTAAGATGGTCTGACAACCGGTCTCTCTAGTTGTATGCGGAGCCATCGGCTATTCTGTACATCCGAACGCATTTCAACCTGAAAGATGTTGTGATTGTATCACCGGACGCAGGCGGAGCGAAGAGGTGAGATGGGTAACGAGTGACAACACATTGGATAATATATAACGGACTATAGAGCAACTACGATCGCGGACCGACTTGGAGTAGACTTTGCGCTATTCCACAAGGAACGTAAAAAGGCGAATGAGGTTTCACGGATGGTGCTGGTTGGACATGTGAAAGGCAAGGTAGGGATACTGGTGGATGATATGGCGGATACATGCGGGACGCTGTGTCTTGCGGCGCAACACCTGTCGGAGGCGGGGGTGTCGAAGGTGTATGGGTTTGTGACGCATGGGATTCTGAGTGGGAACGCACTGAAATCAATAGAAGCAAGCGCGCTGGAGAAGCTGATTGTGACGAACACGCTTCCGCAGAGGGAGAACCAGCGGGTATGCAACAAGATAGAGGTGATAGATATTGGAGTAGTGCTTGGGGAGGTGATCCGGCGGAGTCATTATGGGGAGAGCGTGTCGCGGCTGTTCCACGAGGTGCCGTACTAGGCCGGCCGTGGAATTCGGGAGTTGGGCGTCGAGGCTGTGAGAGAATCAGAATTAAGCGAAATTCTAATTTCATCATCTTCGGCTCGTGTCGTTTCTTACTCCGTCTTGCATGTCCTCCTAAGCTTTCCTTTGGCCAATGCTAGCCGTATCATGTACCAATCTCCCGTCAATCTCCAGAACTCAAATCCCCCTCCACCCCACCGTCCTCCAAAGCACTCTCTCCCAAAGCACCCCGTCACCGTCCTTGGCATTCCCAGCGTCTCCATCCAGAACAACAGGCTCGTCTGGGGAAATGCCCAGAGCAGTACGTGTCCCTCATTTCTTCCTTTTGCCTCCACACACACCACACCCTTACAGGCTCCAATCGTTCGTATACCCCACTCAAGGTTCTCGGTGACGGCGCCTTTGGAACCGTCTGGTTGTGCGATTGGCATGGGACCCTACCCCCCAATACACCCTTACCCCTCATGCAGAGTCCCTCTCGGCGACCAGAGTGGGCCGGAAAGCGGTTGGTGGCGGTCAAGCGCATGAAGAGGAAGTGGGAGGGCGGCTGGGAGCAGTGTTGGAGTGAGTGTCAGAAGAACAAAGAACTGGAGGTAATATCCCTGTCTGCCTTGCCTTGCCACATTTTCGTACACGAGCTCATCCCACCTTGCCTATTCGGTTGATCCAGTCCCTGCGCAACATCACACCTCATGCCAACATCATTGCTCTTTACGATTATTTTATACTCCCCGATACCCAGGAGCTTCACCTTGTGTTCGAGTCTATGGAGGGTAATTTATTTCAGCTCATTAGGACACGGAAGGGCATCAGCAAGCTGGCAGGTGGCCTAGTCTCGACTATATTCTATCAAATCGTTTCCGGCCTCCTTCACATGCATTCGTCCGGTTATTTCCACCGTGACATGAAACCAGAGAATATTCTTGTAACAACAATTGGTCTCTACGACTATACTTCGGTATCCCCCATAAAGTCGCCTAATGACTCCCTCGAAAACGACGTGGTGACTGTCATCAAACTGGCCGACTTTGGCCTCGCAAGAGAGATTAAGAGTAAACCTCCATACACCGATTACGTGTCAACTAGATGGTACCGAGCCCCCGAAATCCTCATGTTAAGCAAGGATTATACAAGTGCCGTCGACATGTGGGCTCTTGGTACCATAATGGCAGAACTCGTTAACTTGGTGCCCTTATTCCCTGGCGCTGATCATTTGGACCAAATAACCAAGATTTGTGAGATCCTTGGAAATCCCAGCAACGAGTATGGAACGGACGAACTATCCCTTCCGGTAGGAGGTGGGTCTTGGCCAAAAGGCATAAAAATGGCGAAGGCTGTGGGATACGAGTATCCAAAGGTACGCTTTACAGCGCTCGAGGTGCACCCGATCTGATGCCGCGTGTAGTTCCAACCCAAGAATTTCTACAACCTTTTTGCCGAAGCAGTCCCCATATCGTTGATCAACTGTATACGAGGCCTTCTCAGGTATGATTCCGACAAACGGCTGTCAAGCAAAAAATGCCTTGAACATTCCTACCTTGCCGAAACTATGACACCGGAAAATATGCCACCGGAGTTGTGGTCAAAGCTTTCCAGTTGGCCAAATACTATTCTACCCTTCTCCATCAGTTCTTCGACATCTCATCGTACTGCTTTTTACCCCCAGGGTGCTACTAACGGTATTGCCCATGGAAACAAGCAGGGGCTCAGCATTTGGACAAATACTAACGGAAATGGTCAGAATGGTGATTATCCCATGGATATCTCGCCTCAGATGGAGACTCCAGCAGAGAATTATGCCAATGGTCATACTGCGAATATCATCGGTTCTCCCTTGGCGCAGGAATACCCCAGTCGCCCACATGTTTCACCAGATACTGTGCACAACGGAGTTAATGGGCACCAAGCTATGCCTCCTCAAGCGAGTAAACTGGGCAGACTTGGAACCCTTACATTCGGAAAGAAACACAGTAAATGGGGTCTTATGTTTGGTGGGGATAAATCGCATCATAACCCTCTACCGCCGGTGGACGAAATGTCCGCCTTGACAAGCTCACTGCCGCCGCTTAAACGTCCACAGACCTCCAGCACGGATCACAAATCCGTACATGATTCGCCCCCTGGTAATATGCCTACACGTAATAGCGAGGATATCAAGAAGCTTAACAAGAAGGAAGCCGAACGTTTACAACGTGAGGCAGAGAAGGAGAGACGCAAGCTTGTGGAGAAGATGCATAGAGAACAAGCTCGCGCCGTCATGCAGAAGCGCAGCCAAATGGTAGCGAAAACATTCAGTAACGACATTGAGTGGCTTGGCGGTATGGGCCCACGGCAGAATCACACGGAGAAGAGCAAACAAGCAGCCTCCGGCCCCATACGCCAACCGCACGGTACAACTGGCAAAACAATCTCCTCAACTACAGTCAATGCTGCCTCTGGGCGCTTTGCTCCTCAATCTGATGACCATACTCTAATACCTGTCGACCGGGATTCGAGGCCGATGAACGAACGTGTCGCTAAAGCTCGGCGGCGAGACTTTGATGACGACCATTCGATGTCTTCCTCTGATATACATAGTCTTAGGCGGCTGTCATCCGTCTCACACTCGACAGTGGACAGCGACCCTGGTCCATCTCGAGCGCGAAACAGGCCCAGTTTGTATGGCATGAACAGGATGGCGTCGATGAACTCACTTCGCACATCTTTCGACGATTTCCCCACATCTGCACGGACGTCGACATCATTCTCATTAGATGGGCAACTAGCGCACGACTTCCGAATACAGGCATCTGTCAACTCAACGCGGCTTGAAACACTGTCTCCGCCTCCTATGCACGGACTTTCGTTATCCCCATCTGTTTCCCCCACTGTATCTCCTCATTCCCCATGGTTGCCAATGCAACCTCCCACAGAATGCCTCTATCCTAATCGGGAGAAGAGTTCTACCGTTACCCTACATGGTAATGAGCAATTACACCCTGCCAGTCTGTATGGACGGTCTCCAAATACGGGGGACATACCAAAGTCATCAAAATCCGCCATTAATCCAATATTTAAAGTGGTGAGTTTCGAGTGTGCAATATGAATGGATTGACACCTAATGACACTATTCAGCCCCCACTATGCCCGCTATCTGTCGATCAGATACCGTCCTCGCCTAATGCACTCCCACCATTCTCCGAGTTCGAGGCCGTCGCTGCTGGGGACTATTCTCCTGTTTCTCCGATGACCTTCTCGCTCCCTTCGCCTAAAAGATAGCCTACCCTGGACATTTCAGACCCACCGCACTGTCGTTTCGCATTTTGTGTTTTTGCTCAGTTATCTTTTTCGTAGGGCGTACTCTTTTCGAACTTGAACCCACTGTCATTTCAGCCACCATCGATCGCTCAGTATACATATTGGATTCGAGAACTTTCAATGCAGTTACTAATTAGCTATTCAACTCCACGTCCTTTCCTTGGACACCATTCTGACTTCTCATACCATACTTACTGTTCACTAGTCATATGTCTGCAGCCGGAGGTACCACACTAAACAAAATGTATCATTACGTTCATCCGGCTTGTATAAAAAGCGCCGAGGATTGTGTCCTTTACTAGTACTTAATATCCCCTTCTAACGGTAATATGACTGATATTTTCACACCAGGGACCCCCCCATTCATTTATGTGCCAAGTGGATTCTAGCGCAATGGTACACACGTTATCTATCAATGGTGGTGTGGAGTTTGTTCGAAACGAAGTCCACTGCGGTGACAATCAGCTGAAAAAAGAAGTACACGGCACAATATATTGGACTTACCAGTAGCTGCAATACATTCATGATCAGAGAAAAAGTTTTTTTTTTTTTTTTGTTTTTGAGCTAAGCTGGATGTGGAATAGTGAGAAAACGGAGACATACCCGCATGAATGGGGTCCGGGTTGGTCCTGCCATGGTGAAACAGGGGCGGCGGCCGCAGCCGAGTAAGTGTGTGATATAACGGGCCAATATAGCACAATCAACGCACCAAGCTGATGTAAATTTTTGGGTGGCCAAGAGGGCCTCCTCCTGCGTGAAAGAGGTGAGCATATGACCAGAGGCTAGTCCAAAACAAGGAAAGCACAAAAGGACGGAGTAATTCGGTGACTAAAAATAGTATGTTGTGCGGAGGTCCATCAGCGTAGCATCACGAAGCCTAGCCACAGCTAGGGTCCTTCTTCACATTAGTCGCATGCCACTTGACATGAGGGAAAATGGGATAGATTGGCAAGGGAAAAAATACACATAGCCCGACACCATGGTCAGGTGATGACAGGATCCCATCATGTCAAAAATGACCTGCGACCGGACAGGACGGAGTCCGAAAGAACGGGGAGACAAGGCCATAGATCAGAGTAGGAGACGAATACGAACCTCCATCGCAGACTGCCTTTCGGCCTTGGACGGCCCTGACGGGCTCGTTGGCAATCATCGCCATAGCGCTTTGAGGGTTTGGCTGCAGTGCCATTACCGTCTGTTCAAGCCGAGCGTTTTCGCCAGCAACAGGGCGAGGGCGCTGGCTGGTAGACCATGTAGTGGGATAGTTGGGCGCTTGGGGTGCCGGAGCTTTGGCAGCCTCCTTGGTAGCCTCCTTGTCAGCCTTGACGGTAATGGTGGCTGAAGAGGATGGTGGCGTTATGAGCAACCTGGTTGAGAGGGCCTTGAGCGAACGATGGACGAGACGACGACCAAGCATTTTGCCACCGTCAACGCAATAGGTTCGGTCGGTACCAACCTTTCTAATTACGTAATTAACTTTACTCTACAAACAGCTCTTATATAATTTACATTAACTTTACTCTTACAAGCAGCTCTTATTTTAATCTACATTAGCTTTACTCTTACAAACAGCTCTTATTTAATCCACATTTAGTCCATCTCTTCAATTTCAATTTGATCAGCCATGTCTTCTGCGTCAACATCCATCCATTCTTGCCCTGAGATGGACTCGTGATTCGGAATAATGCAGAGACGGTTATGTGGCCCATCAAAACGTACGCGTGCTACTTCACCGTCGAGAATTTGCCCCGATAAGAGCATGATGGAGAGGGGATTTAAAAGTTCGCTTTGGATTGCGCGATTAAGGGGACGAGCACCATATTGTGGCGAGTAACCGATAGATACGAGGTAGTTTTTGGCCTCTTCGTCAACGTCATGCGTGATCTGTCTATCCCTGAGGCGATCTTGAACCTCTTTCAAACGGAGATCGACAATTTTGAGGATATCTTTCCCCGATAACGCTCGCTAAAAAAGGAACTGATAAGTATGCAAAGACCCTATTTGCCAAAAGGAAGGCTTACGAAGATGATAATCTCGTCTATGCGATTGATAAACTCTGGCGGAAAGTGTGATTGGATGGATCCCATGACGAGCTCTTTTGTGGGTTTGTTGATCGGTTTGTCGCCAAGATCGGTCAGATATGTAGCGCCCAAGTTGGACGTCATCATGATCGCAGTGTTTTTGAAATCAACCACTCGGCCTTGCCCATCTGTCAGGCGACCATCGTCTAAAACCTGTAAGAATAGGGTTACAAATTCACGACAGGCTTTTTCAATCTCGTCCACCAATACGATCGTATACGGCTTGCGACGAACATATTCTGTCAGCTGACCTCCTTGGTCGTAGCCGACGTAGCCTGGGGGCGAGCCAATGAGGCGGGAAATCGAATGTTTCTCTGAATACTCGGAAGCATCGATACGTATCATGGCGTCCGGAGAATCAAAGAGTACGGTCGCGAGCTACAATCAAAATTAGACGCGACGTTTGGATTTTGTGACAAACACTGACCGTCTTGGCCATCAATGTTTTACCTGTGCCCGATGGTCCTGCCATTAAAAAGCTGGCAATGGGTTTGTTGGGGCTAGATAGACCACTTCTCGACAGCCTAATGGCACTTGCAACCGCTTTGACTGCGTCAGGTTGGCCAACAACAGTGTTGGCGAGTAACTTGTCCAACTTAAGAAGCTTCTCCTTTTCAGTGGACATGAGACGGGTAACAGGAATGCCTGTCCAGCGCGACACGATTTCCGCAATCTGTTCAGGCGTAACGGTATCAATACCACCTCCCTTTGCTGCGTCTTCTTCCACCTTTTTCCGTTCAAGTTCTTTGAGGCGTTGTTGCAAGTCGGGAATGGCATAATATGTAAGGTCTGAGGCGGTGGCCAAGTCATATCTGAGAATTTCATGCCTGACTGTGACAATTGAGGATACAACAACCCACCTTCGCTCTGCTTCTTCGACCTTTGCCTTGAGCTCGTCCAGTCTTTTTCTAACGTGATGTATCTCTTCTCCTCGCTTCTTTTCAGCCTCATAGGCAGCCTTGAGTGGCTGTAGCTTGTCTTCGACCTCGGCAATCGTCCTCCGGGCACTTGCCAACCGTTCCTGACTGGCAAGATCCTTTTCACGCTCCAAAGCATGAGTTTCGATCTGGAGCTCGAGTTTCCTACGTTGAAGGCCGTCGATTTCTTCTGGTTCTGTCTCACGGGTGACGCGTACACTACAAAAAATATTAATCAAGAAAATAGGGTGGCTCAGAGTCAACTCGCCTCGCACAGGCTTCATCCACTAAATCTATTGCAGAATCTGGTAGCCTTCTGGAGGTCAGGTAACGGTGGGCCAGAATTGCGGCTTGTATCAAAGTAGCGTCCATGATTCTAACGCCATGATGTACTTCATATTTCTCCCTGATGCCACGTAATATATTAATGGTTTCTGGGACGGAGGGCTCATTGACGATGACTTGGGCAAAGCGGCGCTCGAGGGCGGGGTCTGATTCAATATACTTTCTGTACTCAGAGAGAGTGGTTGCACCGATGCAGCGCAGCTTTCCGCGAGCGAGCAGCGGCTTGAAGAGGTTACCAGCGTCCATGCCAGCGCCTTCTGCTCCGCGTCCAGCCACGAGGAGGTGTAATTCATCGATGAAGAGAATGATGCCAATACCACCATCTTCAGAGGCTTTTTCAACGTCGTTCAAGACGGCCTTGATTCGTTCTTCGTATTCGCCCTTGTACTTTGCGCCGGCCATGAGTGCACCCATGTCGAGTGAGTAGAGGCGAGCAATGAGGCTTGCAGGCACATCACGCTTAACGATGCGTTGGGCAAGACCTTCGGCGATGGCGGTCTTGCCGACACCAGGTTCACCGATCAAGACGGGGTTGTTTTTGGTTCTAAAAGACAGTTGATCATCGCTGAGAGAGTAGATAAAGAAGGAGGGACATGCCTTCTGCAGAGAATTCTGACGAGGCGCCTAATTTCGTTGTCGCGTCCAATGACAGGGTCAAGTTTGCCCTCTTCTGCCAGGGCGGTCAGATCAATAGCATACTTTTGCAGGGCGTCAAAGCCAGCTTCTGCGGATTTGGAGTCGACCCTCCTGTTGCCTCTGACTTGTTCAACTGCAGACTTTAATGCGTCCTCGGTGAGACTCAAGTCTTTGAGGATGGGGGAGATGGAGGGGTCCTTGAGGAGGGCGAGGATGAGGTGGTCCTGTGCAATGTACGAGTCGTGCATGGACTTCTGGATGGTCTGGGCGTCACGCAGGACCTTGAGGGCTGCGGCGCCCATGGCAATGTCATCTGGGGGCGGGGACTGGGAAGGAAGACGGACAAGAAGCTTGTTGAGGGCACGTTTAAGAGCCAGGGGGTCGCCACCGGCTCTGGTGACGATGGAGGCGAGGAGGGGCGGGGTTGCCTCGGGGGGATGGTCGAGGAGGACAAAGGCGATGTGGAGGGGATGAAGCTGGGAGTTGGCGTGGTCGTGTGCGAGACGGAGGGCGTCAGCGAGAGACTGCTGGGCCCTGTCTGTGAGGTCGAGGTGAGAGGCCATGTGGCTGGCTGCACGCGGGACCGACTGAGTCAGTCATGGCCAACATTGCGCTCGGCATTTCCGTCGGGCTCGTCGCCTGCTGCGTCCAGTCCCTCGGCCTCACCGTCCAGCGCAAGAGCCACGTCCTCAACCACGCCCTTCCCCCAGACATTCGTCGCAGTGAATACAGGCGTCCCCTCTGGCTCTTTGGCTTCGCCATCTTCCTCTCCGCTAATGTCGTTGGCTCCCTCGTCCAGATCGCCACCCTCCCCGTCGTCATCCTCGCCCCCCTTGGCGCCGTCTCCCTCCTGTGGAATGCCTTTTTTGCCAGAATCATCCTCGGCGACGTCTTTACACCCTGGATGATCCTTGGCACCCTTCTCATCGCGGGTGGCGCCGTCCTCATCGCGTTCTTTGGCATAGTCCCAGAGCAGACCCGTTCTCTTGAGGACCTTCTCGAGCTCTTCCGCAGACCTGCATTTGTTGCCTACTTTTCTGTCCTTGCCGGAGTCGTCGTCATCTGCCTTGCATTGGTATGTACTGTACTCTGTTCGTGTCCCCTCCTCGTCCTCATAACCAGCCAGACCCATGTTATTGAATATTCTCTCTCTCGACGCCACGACCAACTCGTCTCTTCGCCTCTCAACGCATCCACTATCTCCCTCCAGCTGGCCTCAGAGCCCAATGAACAAACTTCACTTTTGGACCCTAAGCCCGTGTCCACACCGCCCCTCGGTGACTCCCCTACGGACGCCTATGTTGATCTCCACACGCTCGCTCGCACACGCATTCTAGTCGCTATCTCTTATGCCTCTTTTTCTGGCATCTTATCTGGCATGTGTCTGCTTTTTGCCAAAAGCGGTGTCGAGCTCTTGCTGCTCACCATCAAAGGTAATAACCAATTTTGGCGATGGGAGGCCTGGATGCTTATCCTTGGCTTGGTTTCATTCGCCTTGTTACAATTGTGGTATCTACACAAGGCGCTGGTCCATGCCGATCCCACTCTCGTTTGTCCATGTAAGCATCGCCCCGTACTCGACTAATTTGCAGCTGATTTTCTCGCAGCTGCCTTTTGCTTTTACAATCTCTCTTCCATCGTCAACGGACTAGTGTATTTCAACCAATTTTCGGTGATACCGTTGCTTCACTTGTTTCTCGTGTCTGTTGGAATTGTTGTCCTGCTGGCCGGAGTATGGATCATTAGTATCCAGTCTGAAACGCCAATAGAAGACAGCGCATCCGGTACCGAAGATATCTCGGAGGAAGAAGTAGCAGTTTCTCCTGTCATTGGGCCGCTTCCTATGGAACGCGCTACTCGTTCCGAGTCCAGCGCGATACCCAACAACGCTGAAAGCTCCGCCACCGTCCTGCCGGTAGGATGGGAAAGGCGGGCAGCATCGCATACGTTTACGCAACGGCGTACGCTCCAGAAATACCCAACGCACAGAGCGACTACGCCGAATATCCAGCTCACAACTGAAGGGCTGTTGAACAACACACTTGGAGCAGGCTTCCAAATTGGGCTGTCACCTATGAGCCCAGGATTCGAGATTGTGGCGAGGAAGAGGCGGGCAAGCATGTTGACGGACGAAGGGTCGGAGGTGCGCGGGAGGCGACGAGTGGTGAGCGAAGGCGGAGGAGAGGGGGAGCGGGTGAATATAGAAGCTGATGGTCAGATGGGGAAAGGGAAGCATGTGCCCGGCCGTGTGCATGGATGGTGGCGGCGGCGGCGTTGCTAAGCTTGTGGTCGTTGTACGTGAGAGCGGTATCTATTCGCGCAATGAACACTTTTATTACACTACCCGCATGCAAGAGAGTGCGTATGTGTCGGTCAGAGAGAGCAGCCGCGCTGTAGGAACGGAGTCGGCCCTGATATATGGCTTAGCATCGCCGGGTCGGCTGGATTTACGCGATTCATTCGTTCTTTCTCGTTCCTTTTTCTCTTCTTCTCCGTAGTCTACTCTAATCCAGCCTGCGACCCATGGCACCATCTGCCGTGGCTATTGCCGCGAGCCCGCCACCCGCAGACCTAGCGAGGTCGCGTCTCAACTCGGACGGCTCCCAACCAGAAACCAGCCCGCTCGGCAAGCGCACAACCCGCCAGTCGTCAACAAGCCAGCGCACGACGAGGGTCCGAAAGGACAGCGTAACGCATCCAACAAGCTCAGGAAGTGCGCTCATCAACATTTCTGTCGACAACAACCACAATCCTTCTTCTTCCACAACCACCATCACCTCCGCTCCTTCTCACCCCCAGGACTCGCCCGCGCTTGCAGATGAACTAGACTATATCACCGTGAACGCCCCTCCTCTCCCCCATACCCAGTCTCTTACCTACCGTCCCGACAAGGCCTCTCGTATCCTCGGCATTAGGCATCGCCGCAGCATGGAACCCATCCCCGCCTCCACCAGAAACTCCATTGTATCCACCCATTCTGTCCGCGAGACCGCCCCCATGGCATCCTTCGTCCCCACCCTCCCCCTCGCCTCTCTCTACGTTGTTTCTGGTCTCCCCAAGTCGCCGCAGACATGGACTCTCGCCGACCCCGACTCGGTCATCGGTCTTCACCACAGCGAAGGCGCCGTCAACCGTTGGTGGAGACCAGAAGTGCTCGGCAGCACAGTCAGTCCCGGTGCCGGCGGAGGCAAGAAGAAAAAACGCGGCAAAGGTGAAGAAACAGTCAAGGGTGCTGGTGCTCTCACCAAGCAAGAAGTCGGCAAGATGTTGTCCAAGGCACTCAAGGTAACCCCTACTTCACTCACCTTGTGCGTGGATTAACCTGTCCCCATTAGCTTTCATTCACACGCGAGGTTGAGATCATTGCCTCTACCTTGCAACCGGCTTCTACGGTTCATACTTTTACCTTCACACTCCCTGCTCCCACAACGCCTTTGGCCCCCTCTCCGTCCGGTGATCTATTGCGTGCTTCTGTAATGACGGCGACCGATAACCGGTCCTCCGCTGCTACCTTTAACTATCCTTACGCAGATGATCCATTTCCCCGTCCATCTTCTGCTTATCTTGGACCACCGAGCGTCCTTGTCCATGGCAATACCGCGACCTCTTCTGCTGCCGCTTCCACGGACCCAACCCCAAGTAATACCATCTCGTATTACGGTGTATGCCTCACGGTGTGGTCCCACGCCGACGCTGAGAGAAGTAACGCTATCCGTCGTACTCTTGAAGCGGGTAGGTCTCGTAAGGAAAGTGCTCAGAGCTTAGTCGCCTCTCGTCTCAAAAACTTGCGTGCCGACCTGGCTGGCTCAGGCAGTGCTAGCGACTCCCTTGACCCCAGCGTTCAAGCACGTCGCAGTGCTCGACGGAGCGCACGTGGACCTTGGGGAGATGCAGAGACCGACGGTGAAACGGAAGGTGACGGTGCTATGAGTGAAAGCGACTTTGAAATCGCTAGCACTGTTGGACATGGCCCGGGTGAAAGCACTTTGTTCCTACCTGGAGATACCGTTTTCTGGTTGCCCTATGCACTCAGTCAGTTTATCTTCGAAGTTGATCATATATTTACTGACCCAAGTTCCATCCAGCCCTTGTCTCGCGTCATCCAGTTTTTGATCTGATGAGAGACTACTTGACGCTGTCATGGGCAAGGTTCTCCAAGGACGTACAAGCACATTCATTGCAAATGTCCCGAATTCTTGCTCACCCAGCCCCACGAGCCGGGGAGATCATCAAACTGGATGCCAGTCCCAAGAACGATGGCAATGAGGCGAGCTTGGAAGTCATTGCACGTTTTCCAGGTGGTCTCGATTTTGGCCGCGGTTTAGTCGATATCAATTTCACCATGTGGCCGCTATTCAAATGTTTGAACATTGACAATATCTTGACTATATGTGAAGTAAGCAGGATCTGTCTTGTGCGCTACTCTTGGCTGATCGGGCAAAGATTGCGCTTGCCCCAACAGGTCGTATTCTTTTCTTCTCACGTTACCCGTCCATGCTCGGCGTAAGTATAGTGAAACCATCAGTATGTGATAGCGGATCTTGACCTTTCCCAGGTGGCCGTCAACACAATCAAGTATTTGGTTGAGTTGCGTGGATGGAATGGCATTGCTTTACCTGCCGTCCATTCCCGCGATGCTAAAATTTACATTGACGATCCTGGACCATGGATTATGGGCCTCGCTACCGAAGCAAGGTACAGCATCCGTCCCGCTCCAGAAGTCTGCGTGTGTGATCTGTATGTTACCATCTTTTATCCTTGGGACCATATTACTCACCTTGGGATACGTTTAGGGATATCAACTACTTGTAAGTTGTCACCCGATTAAGGTTTGAATCATGCCAATTATTGGTGATAGGAATTGCGCTTCGCCTCCGCCAGGTGTGGTATCCCAAAAACTGCAGCGCGACAGGTACCGACAGAAATTGCTTGCGGCATTTGATATTCATTATCACCCAGATCATTCCGTACCGAGGTCAGTAGATAACTTGTCAAAAATGACACCCGTTTGACTTGCCAATACAGTGAGTTCAAGGAAGCCTTCCCAGCGGGGAGATTCAGGCCGGTTTGCAAGATTCAAGCTAAACGCGGAGGCTCGACATCATCAGTCGCTGAACAGATAAAGCCTCCAGAGTGGTGGAATTCCACAAGAATTATACAGGCCTTCGATAGTGTTTTGGCAGATAGGGTAAGTCCGAAAGTGTGTCTATTGAGAAATGATGCCGAACGTTGAGAACGTATAGTATAAGAAGCCGTCTCTGTTCAAGCGTATTAGTTCCTTTGGGACGGTCAAGCGGCCTCCTCAGCTCACTGCCGCTGAGCAGCTTATCCAGCACTCCATCCGGAAACGCGCAACGGCCTTTGTTGATGCTCGTGACGACTTGGAAACCAAGATTGGTCGTTTATCTCGGCGTCTCAACTTCTTGATGACCGAGTCAGACCTCTGGCGGGACAAGTTTGTTACATTTGAGCAATATGCAGAGAAGCTGAGCGCAGAAGCGAATCAGCTACGCACCAAGATCAACAAGGAGCAACGAGAGACGAAGAGATTGAGTGGACTGGTCACGTTGACAACAGTCGAGAAGTCCAAGCTTCAAACGCGTCAGTTCTTTTCCTTACTTATTTAACAACCCACCTGTGTACTGACACTCCAATCAGAACTGCGGGATACCGAGCAAGCTCACCATGAAGCTATGCTTGAACTTGAACGAATGAGGGAGACAATGGAGAAGATGGAACAAGAGCGTGCGGATATGGTCGCTGAAGTCGAAGCACAGATTGAACGTGCTCTCGCCTCCATGGCAGTTGATTTTGACTCGGATTATGGCAGTTCTCGACCTGGCAGTCGCATGTCTTCCGCCGCTAGCTCTAGTTCCCGTCGTACGAGTGATGCCGCTACAGGTGTCAAACATCGGCATCTGCGTTCATTCGGAACAGAGTCTACTCTCGCCGAGTCATATGATGGTGCAGAAGAAGGTGCTCAGCTTTCGCCTCATGATGTTACGAATAAAATTCGCGAAACCGCGACGATCAAGGAAGACGAGGAGGAAGAGCAACCATTGACGCCCAGTAGGAAAAAGCGATTTTCTGCGTCGGACTTGGAAGGTCAGCAAGACGGCATGAATGCCGTAGATGAGGGGATCAGTCTCAAAAGCGACAAGATCGCCCAAAAAGTGTACGAAATTCAGCAAAAAGTGAGTCGGCGCGGTCCGAACCAGCATGCCTTGTTTATAAATATACTTTCCTTATATCTGCAGCTGGAATCGGCTTTCCACGCAGAGCATGGAACACAGAAATGGGAGGAGAGCGAGGGCAGCCCCAAGATTGCTGCTCCTCCGGCGCCTATTCGTCCCCATTCTTCTCGCTCGCGATCCGGAAGGCATTCGGAGAAAAAGCGGTCGAGAAGCGGGACAACGTCGTCGACACAAACAAGTACCGGGGGTTCTGCGACACAGACGGATGACACGGCTACTCTTCCTAGTCTAGGCCGGAATAAGTCAACGATTCTACCTGAAGAAAACAAGACGCCAACCCGCGGCTCGTTTTCTGACGTGGATCGAGATGAGATGAGCACTCCAGAACCCGTTGTGCTGCAAGGCAGTTCATCAGATACGTCAACGGGTGTTGATGTAAGCCCTGTCGCTTCCCCCAATCCCACCCTTCCCTCGGCGACACAGTCGGGGACCACAGACGACTCTGATACTGATTTTCAGAGCGCGTATTCGAGAAGCCCACGTGGCAGCTATGGAAGTTTTGAAAATGGGTTAAAACAGTCCGATGCGGAAGAGGACGAGCCACAGCCGATAGACGAAGACGATCTTCGTGAGGAATTAGGAAAAGGACTCGCACTTACAAAGGCACATCGCGAGCGGGTCTCCAGTGTCGTAAGCGCTGTCAACGCTCGCGATAGGGGCGACGTGAGCCTCCCCTTGAGCGATACCACTATCACCGCAAATACTTGAACTTACACTACGCACTCTAATGGCCAACCTACCATAGCTTTCTTTACACTGTCACTGTCCGTTCATTTTGTTATTTCTTTATACCCAGACCTGTCGCTCTTCGCCATCTAAATTACCATCTTCAGGCTTCTTTCCGTAGGTAAAAGGATACATAATTTATTTTTTTTGATATGTAGCTACATTCATCTAGTTGCTTGTTTGATTTTAAGATTCCATCCGACGTTTGGTATTGAAGGATTTCACGACAGATGCAATCTGCCCAAAGAACCAAGTCTGAGAAACCTTGTCCGGTATGTGTACAAACTTGTCGTGCCCTTTTCCTGCTTTATGTGCGAATCGTATCCCGGTATCCTCCACTACAACACCTTGCACTTCCGTGAAGGGCAACTCCCAATGAAGGCGTAGCCTTCTGGGCCAAAAAGACAATACTCGCATCGTCGTCAACAAAACTACGCTATCGCCTCCAGGCGAAACTAGGTATTGTCAGAAATGAAATGCATAACACAGGACATAAGGGGATCCCCACGAGTATGTGCAATATAGTGCTCCCGCCTGTACGCGCCGTCATTCAAGTCTTTCATCCAGTACTGACCGAGGGCCTCACGTTGAGAGTACGACTGTGCTAGATGGTCAAACAAGTCCATTTCCTGAAATAAATCCCTTACTCGCAGAACACCGTCAGCAGGTATTAGACGTGGCTAGTGTACTCTTGAGAGAGCGCTGGGACGTAAGTGGTCAATAAAGAGCTCACCATTCGAATTCGATCCTTCTCAGGATTGTCAAATACCGTTGTCGTGTTCCGAATGCCTACATGGCTAATAAGACTCTTCAGTAACCAGTGAACGTAGGCCTTATGCTTACCTTCGGATACGTTCGATGCCAGATCAAAGACACCAACGACGGGTTTAGTAACAGCACTAGTTCTTGCTTAGCAAAGAAAAATCATTTTATCATCGCTTACCCTACTAGCCCTTTTCCGACACCCTTAAAGAAGCCAATAGCCCCTCCTGTTTCCGCACCCTCGATTGGTTTCATCTAATTCCGGTTAATAACCAAACTATGACGTGCCGGCCGATGGACTCACGAGAATTCCTTCGACTGCGCTGGTCACACTGCTTGCTAACGCCTCGCCACCAGCAGCTACCCCGTATCTGTACGATAATTGTATATCACGGAGCGACGGAAGGAACGGACAAGCTTACATGACATGCCTTGGTTTGTTGCGCCGTTGAGTCAGCCGCCGTCTTGCTTGGTATTCCGAATCAAAAGTAGCTGCTGACAATCCTGTAAGATGTATAAGACCAGAAGTTTCCGACAAAAGTGGGGAATCGGACCTTTGCCAACACTACTCGTGAACTTTGTCATACTATCGGAGAGGCCAAAAACTGTTTTTTTCACGAAGCTTGCCGCACCCTAGATACTTGTTGACATATTATATCTTTCGTGGTCAGATCGAACTTACCTTGGCCAGGCCTATACCTAACTCCCTATTTCCACGCATGACAACTCCATGGAATGGCTCATAGAAGATGTCTGCCACCCCAGAGCTGACGTTGTTGAAGAGTCCAACTGGATTGCCAATAAAATCGGCAGACCCCAAGATTCGATATAGCTGGCGCAATATGTCTTGTTTATAATGGTATAAGATGCGGTTCCTTAGCTCTGGCATTGTCAGTCGCATGTCTTTTATTGCAAGTGCATTCATTTTAAGAGGTGCATCGTTGACATTTCCTAGAGTCATTGTCAACGCATTGAGAGCAACGGCAAGCGGATTGCGATTGCTAAGCCTAAGAGTAGGTTAATGTAACACATTCACAAGAAAGTAAATCGCATTACTGTCCACCGCTGTTGACCCTCTCCGTCCGCATAAATGACAGTAAGAGCATGATCGGCTGGAATTCCAAAACTTCGAAGTAGACGTCTTGGCCAACCGTTGCCTTTGGCGGTTCAGGCACATCATTTGGGTTCTCTATCAGCATGCTGAACGAAGATCAGATGCAACAATCAGCATAGTTCGCAAGGCTCACTCCTCTGCACCATCTTCCCATAAGCCTTGGATTTGCATGAGGTCATATAACGAAAAAAGTAGATCCTCGTCTGCCTCGATTGCAAGGGCCTGAAGTAAGACAGAGCAGTATTTAATGAACAACACGCCATGGTCTGTGTGAGGCTAAATACTAGCTTCATGCCACTAGCACTATAAACCTACCTTTGTCGTTGAGCCAGATAATAGAGGCTTGAACTGTCGGTAGTGGTGCAATACTGGGGGAACTGCTAGGAATCGGTGCAGGTTGCAAAACAACAGTGAAGAGTGCGTCGTGTAATTGATTGTCTATTTGCAGATTATCGCATGAAAGATTGACCGCCTGTGCCGTAGGACTAACTGCATAATCAAATTTAAGGCCGTCCGTGGTGACATAAAGGACTTCAACTAATTCTTTGTTGATCACGGATATGCCAATTCCAGCGAAGTCGATTGTATATGTTATTGAAGGCGAAACCCGCTCCGGGACGGCTTCAAAGATTTCTGAGCCACTAGAAAGGCTCTCTATCCGAGTAGAAAGGGCAGAGTCACTCCTCCGACGAGGTTTGTACATACTACGCTCGGGAATGTAAGGAGTGATGCGTAGTATTTGCATGTGGTCACTTGCCCTCATGTCAAGTGCCATTACTTTTGGATGTTGATTATCCTTTCAATAGTTCAGTAACAGCCACCAAATCATTAATCAGGTAGCGTACATAAAACTTGAACGGTACGAGGTCCCCTATCTCGTGCAAGTCGACTACATGGCTATAACCCTTAACCGAGAGTAGTAATTTCTTCTCCTTTCCCGCTGGATAGTCCCAGGCATAGTTCAGCGTGGACTGTTGAGGAATAGTGTATACAGGACAAGTGTCCCTGTATGACTCCTCGAAATCGGACTGAAAATAAGTAAGTTTAATTCATATATTGCGTATATCATCTCACCGTTTGGCGAATTTTGACAATGTAATCAGTTTTATTCTCAACCTTGAATGGCCACCAATTTTCTGAAGGGGAAATCGATACAAATATAGTTGCACCACTGATTTGGACATCTGCACGGATAAGATGGACCCGGGAGTTTCCTTGAGACCGGAGCCGGAAAAAAACCGCTCCTATGTCTGCTATGTTGATCGGTGGTGACCTGTGAGATTAATGTTAACGTAGTCAAACAGCTTTGAAATATTTCTTACCACTGTGCATCCAAACCAGGATAAGTAATTGTCAGAAGTTTGTCGCTGTCGGCTCGGAAAACTCGCAATGCACAACGAGCCCCTGGCTCCAGAATTGAATTATCCCTTGGCATATTGCCATGCTCTCTGAATGTGATGGCCTCCGATAGATTGTTCTTTAGTAAGAAGCGGGGGCTCAAAGTAATAACCTTCGTCAGCTTGTACTTCCCAAGTCCTTCGGCCCACGATAGGCCTATGTGTATATTTTCCGTCTTGCGCTTCTGTGAAGCAGCAACAATTTCTGCTTCAGCAGAGGGCGCGTCCAAACCAATCAACTACGCAAATTTGAAACAAATGAGAAATATACACAGATACCACAGATACCTTGGACCATGTGGATTCACCGACTTTCACCACGAACTCATGACCATCATAGGGGTGGGACAAAACTGGGGCGGTCGCAACAAGTCAGTTTATAACCTCGCGAACTTTCTAGTACTTACGGAAAGGTATCGATTTTGACAGATGCTCTAGCGAATGGTTAGGCGTGAGCTTGATTTGCATTTGGATTGACTTACCTGCCCGATGTTCACCTGCAGCATCTTGATATCCTACGCGGGTGGATCGAACAGATCGAATCCAAAAAGGTAGGCCAGTTTTATTCACAACAAGATAAGGATTGAAAATTTGGACCTTAAAGGCACCTCCAGAATCTGGGTGGCGCCTACACCAAGGATCGAACTGGAAGAGTGTATATTAAGGACAGGTTACTTACGTATAGTTCATCTTAAGCTTCAACTGACGCTCTAGTGGATCCTGCAGCAGTAAATTATAATCTATATCGTAATCTGAGTCACCAGAATTGATGATTGCGAAGTCGCTTGCTCTGAAAACTGCTGAATGTGAGCATAGGAGTGACCCGCTTGCAGTTGAAATACCTGTATCCTGCACTTCGACGCTGAGCCAAAGCAGATGTCCCAATTCGACCGAGTGCACAGGCATGACGCCGCCTTTTCGTAAGTAACTCGCCCACGTTTGATCCATATTTTTGTCATAAATCCGATAATCCAAATTATACGGAAGTAGGTTTTCTATCTCAAGAGGTGCGCAAAGCCTGAGGTTGACCTTCGGATATCCGCTACGTAGTTCGCATTAGTGTATTCCAGACGCATAATGGAAGGACCTGCCGGTGAGGATCTTGGCCATCCATTTGGACTGAGGTTTGTAAGTGGAACGACGCCTCTTTAGAGTTTGCATGGTGGCAGGTTAGTGTGAGATTATTTTTCGCAATTAGGTCCTCCCATTGGATTGCACGACACCACCGGTAGCCAAAGCCCTCTAAAAGAGTTGATCATTTTCGCGGAAAAGAGCTCGTAGGACTCACGATCTGGCTGCAGTCTGACTCGACACTGCATCACCATATCAATAGGAACTGAATAGCTCTGACCGGGCGCAAGCTTCTCCACCGAATGGAGAGGCTGTCCCTGGTCGTTAACAAGCATCAGTTCGAGCGGAAAGAGCGTGTTGTTTTCTATCTTGTACGTAGACCGTAGTGTTACTACTTTCACGCTGTCCACAACTTTGACTTCGCATAAGAGTCGGTTTAGATGCTTTGACGTTCGTGGTCGAAGTAAGAATGTGTATTCGCCTTCTCGGTCGACTGGTATGCTGCGCAACTTCTCCCATGGCTTTCCATCAAAGTGCAGACAGATACTGTGTTGGACGAAAGACGACACATGCTAGGGCGGCAAATGAGATATCTAATGACCAAATGTCAAGCGGATTACCTCGCGAGTTGTCCGCCAGTCATCAAATCTCCAGTCAATAACTTCATCAACAGACAATTTAACTGTCGAGGCATCCCCAGTTTCGACGGCGCCCGATACATCTGACTGGATGTGTATTACATTGCCTGTGCAGTTGCGTATGCGATAGGGAGCGTATACTCCGCGCGCTTTTTGTAATACGTATACGCCTTCTTTGGTCCACACCTTCATGGTCGTTACAACCATCTCAATAAATGCCGCAGTCATATTCAGATCGAGCCGTTCTCTTGATACCAGAGAGTAATTTGTACAACCGGAGACATTATCTTTAGAAATCTGGGAACGGTGAGGGTGCGTCTATAATATGGGAGACGTTGGACATACCGAGAGTGTGAATGTCCACGGGTCAATTACTAGAAACACGAACATCAGCCACGTCAAGGTCTACCTTGGTAAGACGCACAAGGTTCCCAGTGAGAGTTCAACAAATTCCAATAGTTGATATGACTTGCAACTGTGGTAGTTGCGTGCAGCTGATCAAGGATAGATCACCAACAATGACATCGAGAGATAAATCTTCATTTACCTCTCCAGACCAGTCCTGTGCACCGAGGATGAACGGTTTCACCGTGAGATGTAATAGTGGCTGTTCATGCATGTCTCCTATTAGGATTAAAGAGAATCCATCAATCGAACATTTTAGCTAATCGTGCCAGTGAGCCGCTGAATATGTGGGATAACTTCGCAAAGACGAACCTGCTCCTTGATCGTGGTGACGCGAACCCTCTTCGCTGACCATGTTGATGGCCTTTGCATATCGCTCTGTTGTGATGGCGAAAGAGTAGATACATCCTTATGGCCTTCCCGGGACTTCTGAGAATGATCATAGGATTCCATGGCTTTGTTCACAATTGACATGATCAGGACAATATCTCGATAAGATGCCCTGAAAACGACAGCCTTGCAGAAAATCTCAGCGCTTGTCAATTGCTGGGATATTGAATATCGCTTGTCCAGAGACAGTGTGAAATCGATGTCATCCATAAATTTCACTTTTTCGGAAGGTATGCCCATGCATGTTAGAGACATTCCTAAGCCATCGACCTTCAGCGCCATAATGCCCTCCGGGGGGTCAGTGACAGGACAAGAACGAAACAAAATTTGAGATACCTGTTGAGAAAGTAGAACTTGACTAATTGTAAGTTCAAGAGCTTGCGATTCGGGGTCAGCGTCATTCTCAAGGATGCTTATAGACGCATCGTGAAGGTCAATCCGATAATCGAACGTGCCTTTATTGACCTGATTGTTCCCAAATACAGTATCGAAAGATCCCTGCTCTGTGCTTGGAACAGAAGTCTCCACTTCTGAAAACGCGCTTCCAAAGAACTTCAATATGGAAATCATAGGGTCGACCGCGAAAATAATTTGAGATGAATCAATGGTTAAAATAGCAAGGCTTGATCCTATATCTTCTCCTGATGCCGTGTATAAAATTGTAAACTGGTTCCTATCATGATCTGCGGCTGGTATAATTTCCCTGAACCGTGAGGATCCAGGCCTAGTGTTGCTTACTGTAAAAGACCTAAGGGTCACCTGCGTTTCAAATGAGCCATTTGAAAGTATTTTAAGACGCAATGTGCTATCATGGAGAGCAAATCGCGCAATGCCATGATCCTTCAAGTTGCGGTCGGATGATGCATCAGCGTCATACAAATGCAAACGTGCAGTATCCATTTTCATGACTAAATCCACAGAAATCCGAGTACGTGTGCCCGGTGCAACTTTTAGTTCCGGTTCCAGGGAAACGACCGAGAAACTGTCCAAAAGAGTTTTTCCTTTCGTGATTCGTACGTCTGCGGGCTTATCTTTTGGAGCGCTGAAAACCCTAGGTATAGACTTCGTAAAGTCAACCAGCAAACAGTATTGACTTTGCGTAAGATGGAGCCTGACATCGGAGATTTTGGCGATGATCTAGGCAAGAAGTAAGCCGCAGTTGGGCAACAAATTTGTGTTTCACTTACCCGGAAATCAGGCTGGTCTATAGCTTCGCTACGGTCAACAGGTCCTAATTGTATGATGCTTGAGGTGATATCAATTTTATCTACAATCTTTAATGTTGACATTTCCAAGCCAGAGTGCAATTCGGACACAAGTTGCACCCCACTGAGACTGGCCTTGATATTATTGCTCGTCGTGTCCTCAGCTGAGTTATCGGCGCTGACTTCGCCCAAGCGCAACAAAAGGGCATCAAGAGATTGGGTTGGATCGGATGGAAACAAAATAATAGGTGATTTAATGCATATTTTGAATTTTATGTGTTCAATCTCAGGTGCTGTCTGAGCGGCGACTTGTGTGGCAGTATCATATATCCCTTTCAGCCTTGCAAATCGTAAAAAGAATACGTAGAGCCCATGCAAAGGAAGTTCAATATAGTTTAGTCTGATGGATGCTGCATTGAGTGTCACATAGGACTTGACTATTTGCTGTGGATTCGACTTCGAATCAAACGTTTGGTACGAAAAATCTGCGAAGTTTTGTCCCTCTATGGATAAGATTTCTTGGAATTCAGGTCGCAAGTTCATGTTTTTGTCATCGTTAGTGACCTTCAAATTACCCAGCCTGCCTGACATTTGCGTTACATCCGATTTCAGCAAAATGGTCATATCTGCAGTGGACAACGACAGTGTCGCGAGACTGATTGCTTCATCAATAAATGAAACTATAGCAGGCGGGTCTATTTCGTACACGGTTGGAACGTTAGATATTTAAATACTTACCTTGAACACTTGCAAGTTGCACTTTGACGCGTATCTTCCCGTTTGATGGGTCATCTACGGGGGTGGTCTGCCCAGCTTCAAGGTTCTCTGCTAGAGCGGTGTTGACCTGTGGCTCTCTTGAAACGAACGCTGACATCATAAAGTCATACACTGCTATGAGCGGCTCTGGTGATGCATGGAAGATGAACGTCGATAGCCTAATATCTACTTCTTGCTCAAAGGCCTCAGACACCGCCATGAATTCAGGTGAATCCTTTTGTACCCGAATATATCTGACGTTAAGTAGATCTAAGTCATTGGCAGTGCCGTTTTCCAGGGAAGATACGAAGTTAATAGGGTCTCTTCTGGATTGGAACAGAGTCATGCAAAGCGACCTATTATGGGTTAGAAAGGTTATATCATGCGTATCTCGTTAGCATACCCAAGCTTTAAGTCTGCTTTTATATCGTATTTTGTTGTCGAGAGTCTCAACACGAATCGGCTCAAAGTGACGTCGCCTATAGGTACCTCAAGTGTACCTGAATCCGTCTTCGCCAACGACGCGCTTAGTACGTCTGCGCAAAACTCGATTTGCACGATCCGCTGACGGAAATCGGGCTGCTTTTATTTATTTATTTATTAGTCAGAATCAGAGTGATAATCACGGAGGTGATACATACGGCCTTTATTTCTTTTGCCTTTGCTTGTTCCGCGATGTCTATGCCCTCGTGAAAGCCAAAATTGGATTGACTAAACATACTTGGCACCAGGGAAAATCCAGTAGAATTTCCGGACTGAGGATACGAGCCTTCTTCATCGTCAAATGTTGGTATGCAGGTGTCGATAATTCTCATTAATGCTTTGTACTTATAGTCGGAGAAGTTGATTCTCAGATGGGGTAGTATCCCAGATACCTTGAAGCGAGCTAGATTGAAAATGTTCGGTACAATCGAATTTTGCAATTGCAAGTTGATGTTGGTGCGTTCAAGCAGATGTAAAGCATCGGAGGAATCGGATGTGAGAGCATCTCGACAAGACTTTAAATTGTCGCCTACGACGAACTAGATCTGGAGTTAACGGAGTATGTCGAAGGAGAAAGGTATTCGATACCTGTGCTGCTTCCAATCTGAGCATGAACTTGTCGTACATTAAGGACTCCAAGTTTTGATAATCTTCTTCGCTATAAGCCTGCTGACGTTTCTGTTGGATTGAGCGGATTTCGCTCTTGTCAGCTAAGTTGCTCTCCACGGCGATATGTCCCGCGTCAATTATCAGGTATATACACGAGCTCATTGTAACGCTATGACACGAGGTGAATTTCAATCATTAAATATGATTAAGAGCACCGACTCTTCTGGGACGATGATAACGGGTGCATGTAAATCCATTTGTACGTCAATGGTCTTATGCGTTTGAAGTGCATACTCAAGGACCGCTCGTGTTTCCTTTCGAATGCCTTCCAAAGTTTGGCTCGCTGCATCCTAACCGAATCGCAATTAGTAATTAAACTACCCACGGATACGCATGCACACCAGTAAGGCTTCCACAGATTCCAGTTGGCTAGGAGGAGGCCTAAAGAAATTGTAAATAGCCTCAACATATCCCTTATGGTAGATGATCTCCATATGTTGCATGCGAACGGTGAGCGCATTGTCAGCCCTTTTGTCCAGAGGGTTGTTCTCGTATTTCAAGAAGAAAAATGCGTTGGCGTCGATATTTCTGTCGCCCAGAGATGAAAGAGAAACCCTTGCTTGTACAGGTACATCCGATTTGACATGCACAATTTGGGGGTATAGACTGCTCTTGGTCGTACCGTCATACACGCTCAAACCTCCCAATGACGTAAAGACTTCGAAATTGTCAGGTCTCTGAATGAATTTGGCCTGAAAAATGTCAAATACAACAGACATGATGTTTATTGTTCTGCCATGCGGTTCGTTGATAAGTGCCATAGAGCCTCTTCGTAGCCGCACAGATATGAGAGCTTTCAAAGAATCTCTTGGAGCCTGGAAAGACTCCGCTAACGCCACTTTCTCGTCATAATCGAGGACTTCATATAATTGCTTGCGCTGCTCGTTCGTAATAGATCCTCCGAAAGCAGTGTAAACTTGAGTAGAGGGAGTTGTCGAACCCCAAAGCCAGCTTGTCCAACTTTGCTTCTGCAACTGCTGCTCGCGTTCCGCCTCCAGCCTTTTTCGTAAAGCTTCATCGTTCCTTAATCTCGATCGTGCAATTGAGCGGTAAAAGCGCAAGTCTTCGTAGGATAGCTTCCATTCAAGAGCCTTAAATTCTTCCATCTCCTGAGGGGAGATCTCAATTCTCCCTAATGAAATAAGACAAAAAGGCCGACTTACTTCTCCAGCCAGCGTATCAAGTAGCTTCCGTTGGAACAGGGAAACGTATTTGTTCCTATCGTCACGACGTTCCGCAAAATAAGCCCATGTCCGTTTTCTTCGTTTTTCCCTAATTCCTTCTAATATGACCCTAAGTGCGAACTGTAGTCGTCCACGAGCCGGGTATTCATCTGTTGCAGAACGAAATTTCCTATACTATTTGTAGTTAAGACAAGTTATCGGTACAAAATATTTTGCGAAGTTACCTGACGCTTTCGTAGGTAGACATGGTACATGTCTACTAACGAAATGATATCCCGGTATTGATTGTTATCAAGTGCCACACCGATCTCGTCAAAGATCAACTGCGCGTCATACCGCGGCGTATTCTGGTCTACTTTATGATTTATGGTGATCTAACTTAAATATTAGAGAAAGAAAATGTTCGTTAAAAGGGAAGACACATACTCGGCCTTCACCAGACACGGGATTCAATATAAACTGATGACTCGTCTTTTTGTGCTCTCCGTGGACGATCTTCGGGAATGTGAGTGTCAACGATAACCCTCCAGAAAAGAAATGGCTTTACCATAGCAAAGAGTATTTGAGCAGCTTCTTCTGGGGCTAAGTCAGTAAGTCGTGTGGCGTCTGTATCAAAATACAGCGCCAAAGAACTTAGGCTTGCTAACTATAGGAACTCGTGAGATTTACACGCTATTGACCAACACACCCCTCACTTTGTGGATAGTGCCTGCCGTGCTCTCGATGAATGCCGGCTGCCATTGGTTATTCGCTGACACCGTGGTGAACTCTGCAAGTGTCAAACCGGCGGCGAACGGATGCTGCGTAACAATAAATCGGCTACAGTATGCAAGATTGAATAGGACTTACTCCAGGAACACTGATGTTGTCCTCATAACGTATATGTATGTTCTTTATGGTGATTTGGAGATTGTTAATTATCTTGGCTGCCAGAGATTGCCATAATCCTCGAGACTCGTCTTTATCATAATGAGTATTTGGATATAGCCAAAAATGGACTGTTCTCACCTGAAGAAGCCATTGCTTGGCTACGCGTTTGTAAAAGTTCCGCATTTTCTAACCTCTCAAGCTTAGCTGCCTGCATCCTTGCTTCTTCCTCGGTAGGATCAACGTCACCCAGAGGTGACGGGATAACGAGGAGGTAAACATCTTCAATTAGTATTTCGACAGGCCGATTTCCCAAGTTCATCCAATACAAAGACAGTGTAAAACTCCCAAGACGACCTTTGTAAAAGTTGAGTAAGGGAAGTAGGCGGTAAAATAAAACCGAACCCTCAGCAACATCTACTGGCAAGTGAAATTTATCCAATGCCTCCTTCTTTAAACGCAAATCGCGAAGGCTGAGTTTACCTACGAACGGTTCATATCAACGCAGAATAAGTTGTCTGATTAAACCGTGCCTTGGGCGATTCCGTAATTGACTTGGTTGAGATCGAGGTTCTCAACATAAGGCGCAAGAATACGATTAAATAGCTGTCGAGAGACTCTTAATGATAATTCGGAGTAATCAGTATAAGACTTACAACTTGCAGGACTTCCTTCCCTGGGTCGAGCCACCACATTGAACGGCTGGAAATCGAGGACGTCTTTACACAGTAAGTCAAATCTTGACGACGGCGCCTGGAATCAACGTCATTGATTGTTCAGCACAGCCACGTCTTTCTCACTGGAGGTACAGGCTTAGTCAATCTGGAACACGGCACGTGCTGTCGGCCCAGCGGTTACTATGGGAGAGGGGCCAGTTTAAAAAAAACATGTATGTACTTATGTATTTTAGAGGGGGAAAAAAGATACATCCAAATCTGTGCTACAGAAGAGATGTCCGGATGTCCCGGATCTTGGGCCCACAGGATCGCCCCGGGAGCTCCGAGTCCAAGTTACGCCACAAGGCTAGACAGTTAGGGTCCGAACAGGGGGTGGGAAGGAGACTCGTCGCTATCTCCTTCGTTCCTCCAAGGTTCTGTAAAGGTTTCTAGCTGTACTGTTCAATAACGACATAAGTCACTGGGGTCAGCTGCTGAGGTAAGCCTGATACCCAAAAGAGTGTGCGCACGTCGCTAAACCTAGCCAAGTATGTTACTTTTCTGGGCACGTCCCATCCCCGGGCTTTTGTTAAACCGAACAGAGGGGTAGTTTATCGTTGATCTCACTCATAGGATAGGAGAAGGAAAGGAGGTGGTGATCTGTTACATATCTATCCATCTGCTCGCACCACACATTCTGCCATAGGCTGCCTCTACTGATACATCATGATCTGTTTCGGACCGTACTATTTTTAAGGTAGTTTTTGCAACGAATTCAAAGAAATGATAACAAATGTGTAAAAAGGCTGCTCCACGAGCATTCTGTGTAACTTGGCGGTCTTGACACCCTCGATGACATCTAGATGCATCGGATTAATTTCCAACGACCTCAAATGCGTGAAGCAGCGAATAATTGAAACGTCTTATCCGTTACTTCCCGAGACCGCGTGATGTGAGACTGAGACTTTATAAACATGGTCGTGTGAGGTCTTGGTTATTAACCGGCACGATCACCGTCGTCCCTCAGGCCTCAATCCTCGATGTTGCCCTTGGATGACCAGGAGTCGAAAATTCACTTTAATGAAGTACGTGCTTTAGGATCATTTGAGTTGTGGTCGATAACTGTCGTTTAGGTGGGGACACTTGACAAAGCCGTACACTCCTTTACCAAGTGAGTGACTTTACAAACCGTCGTGCAGTCTTTGACACACACTAGTGTGTTGTGTCAATCCGGCAAGACTGCTATCCGTCTCCACTGTACAGTCCCAACGTGGAGTCCCTCGTACGATACAAGTTAGCACTTACTGTTCTCCGACCTGAACCCATTTGACTTGTGACCTGATATCCTCAGACTTAGACCTCCACGATGTCAATGAATTGCGATCGCGGCTTCTACTTTTTATTCATGATTTATTACAGTCCCTTCGTTCGGTGGACGTGAGTTTTCATTACTGCCTTTAAACTACGGATATAGATCAATATATTTTAGATAATTGCTTCGTACTCACTCTTACCGTCCAATTCACCGGTGTGTTTCGTCTGGGCGTTGCCTCCCAACCTGCGGGCACCGCATCTACAATTCAACGGAGAGGAACTCCTGAAGAACAGTCAAATCAACAGAAGGTAAAGTATATGAGATTGACAGACTAAGAGGGGCTGTGTCCTTACCAATAACGCAGGAATAATGTTTTGCTGGCTGACTCTCAGAGTGGACCTTGCCTCATTATCACATAGTTTTCTGCTAATGCTATTATTTGTACATGCTATATGGAATCCCCTTGTACAGTAGCGTAATCAATGACGACTAATGCGTGGAGTCTGGGAAGCGGCATTTGATACGCGCATCGCATGACATGTGAATAAGCGAGAATCGTGTCAGTTTCAGCAACGCTGTCACGCGTTACGCGTCGTCACGTCTCCATAAGTGCAGAACTGGCACTAGAATTTTTCTAGCTCTTGTTGCACGCGTTTCTTACCTTTCGCCCATGGCTCCCCTTGCTGATTTCCTCCTGGCGCAGTTCCCATTTCGACTCCCGGTCCATTTCACTTCTTATGTGCAAGGAAAGACACCGCTATCTACGACTCCCGCTGTCGTGTCCTCACTGGTCTCTTACCTGGCAATCATTTTCGGCATTCAAGCTTACATGACGAATAAACAACCACAAAAGCTTACCGTCCTTTTCCAGGCTCATAATATTATTCTTAGTGTCGGAAGCTTCGTCCTTCTCGTCTTAATGTTGGAGGAGGTAGTCCCTATTGTCTGGACAAATGGTGTATTCCATGCAGTTTGTTCCGAGGAAGCATGGACACCCGTGAGTTGCCTATACGTTCACAAATAGCTTGATGGTTGAAATGTGTATAAGAGGCTTGAATTTTATTATATGATCAACTACTATTTCAAGTATCTAGAACTCCTTGACACAGTTTTCCTTGCGTTGAAGAAGAAGCCGTTGCGTAAGTGAACAGCACTCTGCCCACTTCATATACAGGACCTTTTCCACTTCAGAATTCCTTCACGTTTTCCACCACTCTGCGACCGCGTTGTTGTGCTTCTCTCAGTTAAATGGCAAAACTAGCATTGTGAGCCAAAATGTTCTTCAATGGTCGTTCTCTAATATGCCATGAATCACCTAGTCTTGGCTTGTCATCATGCTCAATCTGACTGTCCATGTCATTATGTGTACGTCGGAATTGAGTACCAAATTAGGACGGGGTACTGATCGAGGCTAGACTATTATTACTATGCAACTGCCGGTGGAGCACGATTCTGGGTATGCTTAATTCAATTTGATGGTTTCGCGGGGCTAAGCATTATCGATGGGCAGTGGAAGAAGTATTTAACGTCAATGCAGATTTTGCAATTCGTCATAGATTTATTCGCTGTGTACTTCGGGAGTGAGTTTTATTTTTCTTTAATATTTTTTGTGGTTGACACTTGATTAGCATATCAGCATTATGCACACTTTTATTATCAAGGCATCCTGCCGTCCGTTGGCAACTGCGCTGGATCAGAATCTGCAGCGTTGTTTGGCTGCGGTCTTTTGACAAGCTACTTGGGTCTATTTATTAATTTCTACATTCAAACTTACAAGGCACCTGCCAAGAAAGGTGGCTTTGTTGCTAACGGGAAGGCGAACGGGAGCTTGTTAGTGTCCAAGCTTAAAAATTAATGTGCATCAGAAACTGATCTTACGCGATGACAGGCAAAAGAAGGATTGAAGCTGGTTGCATCAGGAGGGATTCAGACGAATACCATTAATGAGCTATACGGGCGTATTATACCAATGAACTGCGAATACATGGTGGCTAATGATTAGAAACGACACGATACGTTGTTGTCCTAATCTTGTTGGCGTTGATCGGTCCATGCATGGGAATAGGGTGAGTGAACTCCGCTCCAATGGCCCTGAATCGCATCGTAAGATAAGTGTGAAGGCCAAAGTTCAATGAAATGGTCACACCAGTACTTTTGCCCAGCGGCAGTATATGCAGGGTAGTGAGCTGATAGTTCGGGGATAGTTTGGAAATAGCTGTGAATCCCGCTGTGAATTCTTCTGGGCTGATTATCTGCGAAGGATGCTGAGGACCATGTCAAGAAGTCCAGTCCACGAAGGTACAAGTCTTATTGGTGTGAGTCACGGATATACCTGTCTAACAGGTTTACACTGCCCCAGAGACCATGACGAGGAGATTCAATTAGTAATGCTGCCGAATATATAGTAATTATCAGACTCCTCCTCAGCCCTCTATGTAAGCATATCACTCCAGAGGGACTGGCAAAAAACATTTGTCAATAAATGCTCAGCTTGATGATTTCTGTCACTTTTTTTGATTTTGATTTAAATTGACTTTGTTTTTATTCATGTCCTATCTAAGAGTATATGAACATATGGGGTAACTAAAGATTTAAGAAGTGTCAGGTAACAGTGACCCTTAATTGGAAATGTGGAGGCTGGGACTTAGGTGGGTGTCACCTGTCACAGAGAATACAATGTGGGGGACCTAACCTTGAGACAATCATATGCAAGCTTGATAATTTCCCATTTGTGAACTGAAAGCATATAGTCAGCCCACTTTTTCCCACCTGAAAGAGAAGGGATGTCATCATCATCATCAGTGAGACAACAAAAGCCTATGATCATTAGCTTGTGGACAACAGCTTAGAAATAACCAACATATACCTTTTGAAGGGTGAGAACCCTCTCAAAGCAATTGCTCAAACTTCCCCATCAAGTTTGTACCCAAAGCTTGATCTCCAATGCTGAACAACCAAGTGACATACAAATTTGGGCCAGATACTCCCATATTCCTTCACTGGAACAGTGAAGCTGGGCAATGAATGCCATCAGCTTGCCAACAACATTGCCAACATCAAATGTGGTGAGTAATGCATCTT
>JNHY02000073.1:0-64624 GCA_001691755.2 Amanita polypyramis BW_CC | reverse complement strand
CCTTTAGGTAACGCAAGTACGTTTCTATCTAGTACTCATTCAAGTAGAGTGGACTAGTAGTTAATAAGGGAAAAAACCACGGCACCCAGGATTCCCGCGTGGTCCCCCACCGTGGTACTAACTAGGCGGCACTCCGGTTAACTGCGCAGATCAGACGGGATGCGGTGCTTTCGGAGTCCTATGGCCGTGGATACTATTGTTACATCTAAATTGCCTATCTATGCTAGTTGAGGCTTGTGTAGTATGCCCCGAATTGGCATTGGGACACTCATAAGATGTCCAAACATTAGCTTATTTTATTTTATTTGAATTACAGTGTCTACATTAAATAACAAGAAAGACATTTTGAAGAGTTTCCTTTTATCTGAAATACCCAGCTTCATTGGCTGTAGAATGACATCAGAAACTTGTACTTAACATTTCATCATCCTTTTTACTAACATCAAATTATTTATTCTGTTGCCATTTCACCCGTTTGTGTCGTCTTAATTTGTGTTTGTATCGCATTGCTTAGTCCAGTTCCTGATAAACAACAACACTCGGCTCATCGGCCCCACAGCTGTTATTGTCAAACCTCAGATGGCTTTACCAACAAAAGGTCGTGTTATCATTGACACAACGGTCGGTGAGATTGACATCGAGCTATGGTCCAAGGTACGTTCCCATTCCTCTCCCATCCAGTTTCCAATCCACGAAGAGGGAGGCAAACTCACTCACTCACCGTATCATGTAGGAAACCCCAAAAACGTGCCGCAACTTTCTTGCACTGGCTATGGAGGGTTTGTGAGTTCTCGGATTCATGCGTGCACCGTTTTCTGAGGAACGGAATGCTAAAACAGGATATTATGATGGAGTCATTTTTCATCGGTGAGTAGTTCTCTTTTGACCTTTCTCACACTGCCCGGAGTTGGTAATGGGTGTGGATTAGTGTTGTGCCAGGGTTCTTGGTTCAAACAGGTGATAGGACAGGAACGGGGGCCGGTGGGGAGTCGTTTTATGGCGGTGCGTTGCAATTTCTGCTTGAGATACAGCTTGAGGGTTGAACAGCGAACCTGTAGAACCCTTTGAAGATGAGATCCATCCCCGATTGCGATTCCCCCACAGGGGTTTAGTCGCCATGGCCAACCGTGGTACAAAACACTCGAATGATTCACAGTTTATCATCACACTGGGTACAGCACTTTTCCGCACCCTTACAGTTCATGCACCGCATACTGATTCAAAACGCTTCTTTTCATCCTGCACATTATTCCATTTCTAGACAGAGCGGACGAGTTACATGGGAAACACGCCCTTTTTGGACGTTGTGTTGGTGATACGTTCTACAGTATGTATTATCATCACAATTGCATTGCAACATTGCAATATCGCTAAAGCGTTTATCAATTGTTAGATGTCCTTAAAATAGGCGGAATGGGTAAGCCTTCTAATTGGGAGGGGTTGTTATCAAGTAACCGAAGTGTCATATTCATATAGAACTTGATGAAGATGGACGGCCTCTATAGTAAATTTTCATGGCCGACGTTTATGACAAGCGGCTAATAACGAATGTGATGCGCATACAGCCCACCAAAGATTAAAGGTGTACGAATAATTGATAATCCGTTTGATGACATTGTACCCCGTATCACCGCAGAAGAGAAGCGGGTACAACAGCGAGCTAGGATACAAGCCCAAAAAGAACGAGAAGAGGCAGAACGCAGACGGGGTGCCAAAAAGTAAGCGCTGAATCACAGCACGTCATTCATCATATTCCGACGACTGTCTGGTTAGGAATGTCAAGCTCCTCAGCTTCGGCGGTGACGGAGAGGAGGAAAGTGCGGAGCCATTGTTTAAGAAAAAGGCGATCTATCGCCCCGATCGTAAGTGTACTCCCATCACCGGTGTGCTAGGAGTTGGTGTAATCTGATGTCATTTCCACCAATGGACAGTTAAGGAGGATCAAGCACCAGCTGCGGTGCCTGATTTTGTGTCTAATCCTGTGCTTCCGGTCGCGAAGAAGGACAAGATAGAAGCCGAGCCAAAGAAAGAGGGCAGCGGGGAGAAAGCATCTGGCGAAAAGGAAAAAGACGATATTATGAGAATCAGGGAGAAACACGCGGAAGAGCAGGAGGCTGAAGAGTAAGTGTTTGTGTGTCCGTTTCCAGGGATACGGTATAACTAGCGTTGTGCAGGAAATCGCGCAAGAGTGAGATTGCCAAGATAGAAGCTGAAATTCGAAAACTCGCCAAACGTCGTGAAGGAGAAGGCAGTGACGAGGAGGTCAAGAGGAAGAAAGTCAAAAAGTCGTATTTGGAAGAAGAGTTGGCAAAGTACGCGAAAGGACGAGGGACGCACAAGAAAGGAAAGGATGGGAAGCGAAGAGTGGATGAGAGGGACGTTTTGGCAGTGCTGGACGGCTTCAGGGGGAAGCTGCAAAGCCAAAAGTGGTTGGATGGGGTCGAGGATAGCGGTGACGTCACGATGGATGGTGGTGCGGACCCTGGCATGGAAGTTGATGATGACTTTGGCTTTATGAGCCATGCCCTTCATTTCCCCAAGGGCAATGAGGAGGAGACGCAAAAGGCCGAGAGGGATTACGAGGTTATCGATCCGAGACAGAGAGGAGCTAGGGCTAAGGAGGAGGAGATGGAACGCAAGAGGGCGCAGAAGAAGACCGGCAAGGGCGGAGGATACAGGCGATAGACGTACACACGGCACGCGTTCTAAATCACGAGCATTACTTAGTCGGCGTATTGTTAAACAGAGCATGGCCAATCACGACATGCCAGTACGTGTTCCTGGCTGTTCCTGGCCTGGCTGCGAACATAGACGGAACTACGGACAAGACACGGAGGTCTGCCGAGTCATACTGGGGCGGGCGAGGCGCTGCGAGGTTGGCTGTGCACTGGTGATCCCCGTGTGCGCAGTGGGATTGGCGATACGATGGGAGGCCGAGCTGTGCTATGGTGGAGAGATGAACTCCTCGGCTGTCTTGTGCCAGCGGAAGGTTACTAACGTACGTACATAAGGCTGACCACGCCGCGTTCTCATTCTGGACTACTTTTCCCACACAAGTCGCTTCTAAACTTGCTCTCCTCACCAACACACCCCCCCCCTCCCCTCCCTTACACAACGCACACACACCCACCACACTCCGTACCTAATCTTGTCTCCCCTCCAGATGGCCACAAAAGCCGCACAGAGACGTGTAAGCACTTTTATTACCTCTGCCGGCCCACTCTCATCCTGCCTCGTCATCCGCTCGTGCTTTCATCCTTATCCTCAATGTACGCTTATGATATGCACACGTATATACACGCACACGCTCGTCCCCTTTTTTGTGCCGCATCAGCTTTCAAAGGAATACATGGCAATGCAGAGGGAGCCGCCTCCGTTTGTCTGGGCAGCTCCGGATGAAAAGAATATCTTGACCTGTGCGTCCCTTTGTCTTAGACAATCTGCATCTTATGGGTTTGCTGACACATGCCACCTGGCTAGGGAACTATATCATTGTAGGTCACGATGAGCGTGGATGTGATCAGGATCTGACCTACCCTTTGCACTGTAGCGTGGTCCACCCGATTCACCGTATGCCGGCGGCGAGTACCATGGTGTATTACTGTTTCCCTCAGAGTATCCTTTCAAACCTCCCGGTATCAAGGTGCGTGTAATATTTCTGGGCGTTCTTGGAGTGTCAGCTGACGTTATTTATTACTTTCTTTCTTTTTTTTTCTTTTTTCATGTTGGTGTTGTGTTTCGAATTATCCAGATGTTGACCCCCTCTGGGAGATTCCAACCAGACAAGAAGATTTGCTTCTCAATGTCCGATTTTCACCCTGGATCGGTGAGTAAGCCGTTTGAGCTCTAATTTGATATCACCGATCTGAGACCGATGCTAATATTGTTGTATGAACGTTCTAGTGGAATCCCGCTTGGAGCGTAGCTACAATGTAAGTCGCGATTAATCCCTCTCCTTTGACACTATACCCATGTCTCTTGCCTGCAACTTGCCACGCGCGTTGACCCTGACCTTTTCTTTCCCTATTTGGCACTGACTTTGTGTTTCATAGATTGACCGGCCTCCTGTCTTTCATGCTTTCCGATGAGATGACTACTGGATCTATGACATCTTCGGATGCGCACAAGCGCACTTTTGCCGCACGGAGTCATGCCTGGAACCTTACTAATCAGAGGTTTAAAGATGCATTCCCTGAGGTAAGATATCGTGCTGTACGGCCATGAGAGCCCGATGGATCCCGTGTTCGTACAGCGGAAATGAAATGGAAAAGGAGACTGACTTGAGATTTTCAGCATTGTACACCGTTCCCAAAAGATCTACCAAATATGGGTGTGAAGGAGAGAGGATTGGCAGAGACAGCCGCTCCTAAATTAGTAACATCTTCTGGGGCTTCGACGTCCTCATATTCGGCTCCGAGCTCGCTCGAACCATCGACGTCGTCATCAACATCAACATCACCTTCAGGTGTTTCTTCAGGATCGACAGTAGAACATGGGCATTCGGGCTCTTCGGCCTCGCTGTCCATCGTCAATCAAAACGTCAATGCGAGCGGAGAGTTGCGGAATTTAAATCCACCCCCAACAGGGTGGCCGGCAATTTGGGGGCGACTCCTTTGGGAAAAATGGCGGTGGGGTGTTCTAATCGCCGTTGCTGTTGTCGTTTCCAGGTTTTCATCAAGTACATAGGGAAACGGATACGCATCGGGCCACGGCCGATGCGGATGTTACAGATGGAGGCTTATAAAGATGAAAGATAATTGGACTTGTCCCTATCCGCCCTCTCTTTTTTTTTTTTTTTGGTGACTTTTGCATATTTTGTGATAGATCTAACGTTGTACGACCTCGACGCGGGCATACCCCATCTCAGACCAAAACCCTACCGCTTGTTCTCACCAGTCGTCATCCTTGCACGAACCTGTCTCAGCCGTCAGGGTTCTACTTGCGCGCCACCTCTTTCTATTGTTGTTGATGGGTAGTCTGTGCATGATTTCTACTCTCTAGTTCTAGTCTCCCTCTTTTTCCAAGTGTAAATCTGTATTATTTTTTCTGCAAATTTGATAGTGATGAGGATAATCGAGAAAGGATTCTAATCATCGCCCTCGGTCCATAGACGACCAAGCGGCTCGGTTGTACCATGCACCAAGGGCATTATGGCATTCCATATCTCATCCGTAACTTCTCCAACAGACTGCCCGGCGTCAATCGTCACCCACCGCGGTCTATCCCCTCCTCCTTCTCCCTGCACGTCCTCCTCCATCTCCCTTGCCATCTTCCAAAACACGTCCCTCACCTTCCTCTGCATCTCCTCCTTTTCATACCGTTCCTCCCCGTACCCGCCCCTCGTGCGCGCCTGCTCGGGGGATATGTCGAGGAAGATGGTGAGGTCGGGGGCGGGGAGTGAGATGTCGGGGGCGCGGCACCATGGGTAGGGGAGGCCTTTGGCTGTGGAGAAGGCGGTACCAGAGAAGGCGTAGCGGTCTGCGACGACGAGGGTTGGGTGTGTGTTGGTGTTGCTGGTGGTTAAGAGGGTTTCTTGGATTGAGGTGCTGTGTTGTTATTGTTGGTTGGGGTGAAGAGAAAGGACCTGTGGTGTTCCTCATTTTTCTGTTTCTTGGCGGGGAAGGAAGGACGAAGCGCACGTACGCAAGTTCCCATCTATTCGCGGAGAAGAGGAGGTGAATCGCTCGGTCATCCAAGTCGGACTGAGATTTGAGGTATGCGTCGATCATGTTGCCTATAGGTGTCGTGCGGTCTAGGTGACGGGGGTATACTGTTAGGATTGCTACCACTACCACTACCGACCGACCGACCGCCCGAGCATCAACATGCTAGCTGCGTACCTGGGAACTTGATCAATCTAGTGGGGATATCGTGTGTTTGGAGGCGGTCGAGGATGGCGGAGGACTGGGTGGATTTTCCGGAACGGTCGAGGCCTTCGATGACGATGAAGGCGCCGCGTTTGGGAGTTGGGGAGGACATGGTGAGGAGTGGGAGTGGGTGTGTGTGTGTGTGTGTGTGTGTGTGTGTGTGACGGTGTTTTTCAAGTTTGCGTTTTGAGGTATCATACAAACTACAATTCTTTGGAGCTCGTTATGACTGCCGGTCAATGGTGGTGGTACCCGTGCAGGAAACCTGGTTACTAACGTTGTTTTCTGTCCAGCAATGCGGAAGAGCCTCTGTGGCACTCTCTCCATACTACGATCTCACACCACAGTCCCTCTACTGCGCGTGGCCCTAGCAAGCCCATGATAACACCGAATTTTTACTTATTACACAGGACGCATCTGTCTCCAAATTGCGCGCCGTAACGGGCTAATTGAACCGCCAATGGTACTCGTAAGTATTCAGATTTGATTCTTGGGGGATAAATGGACGACAGGAGCGCGGTTTGTAAAATGGTTTGACTACGTAATGGATACATATGTCGGTTGCATATCATATCTCCACTCCCAAGCCGCTCTGAATTTGAGGTCGTTTAATCGCTCAGCAGGGCAGATGGCTCCATTCCTATCAAGAACTCTGTTATACATTCCAGAGAGCGCAGCTGGCGGCGTCTTCCAAGTATTTATTAAAGAATCGCTCACCTCCGGAGATTATTGCTTATGAAAATTTTAACGACCTAGGACCGTTTAGTCCCTAGTCGCGTTTGCCAAAATACCAATTCTATTATGGAGTGCACCAACTTGAATACTCACATCAAACTCAAACATAATATGTTGGTCCTCGGCCGAAAAGGGTAGACAGATAGAATGGACTTTTGCCTGCAAACGCCGGTCGCCTCCTCGGAAGGAGGGGAGTAATGTATTTTTTACAAAGGATTGGTGTTTTTTTTTTCCACCTTTCTATAGTTGTATTGATTTTCCAGACATTTCCACGCGTCGCTTACCCGAAACCTTCCAAACTGAATTTGTAGAACGTAATGTGCAATACGCGGCATTTTCGGATAACATTCGGCTAACCTGAACAGCCCTCTTTACGTGTGTCTTTCGCGACGACGGCGGCGCTGGATATGACGATCTCTGCCGTCGCGGTGGATACTTGCACGAATAAGTCTCCGTTATCACGATTGGGAGATAATGAAATACCATTATCGTAATCTTTTTGTGCTCCAGTTACGTAAATCGCGCCATCCTGGAAGGCTTTATTCCAGGGCTTCCCCCCGTGCTTCTCTACGCATGATGGGTGCGTGTGAAGTCCGTTCGGCTGCAGTAATATCAATTCCACAGAAAGAAGTTATGCACGTACGTCAGATGTCTTCTGCCTCGTTTTTGTCTACCCTGCATAGGAATATAACCAGCATGAGTATGGGTACAGCTCTTCTGGACTCGACCATAACGTATGTTCGTTTACACCTCTGGCAAGGCCCGTAGAGGTATGAAACTTTAAACCACCACTACCGATCTTGCGTACTCATCGTACATTGAACCAGATGCCACTACGTTGTTGCACCCACTCGCTATATGCATGGGGCTATTTCGGCTCATCCATCGTTACAGAACAAAACAATACTACTGGGATGATTTCTGGGTCGCATGCTCTCTAGCGGCTGACCTAGTGCTTTTCGGCGTTTGGCTACGGCAAATAAGTGAAGGTGCATTTTCATAGGGGAATGGTGTGGGGGCGTCTGGGGATGTCCGCTTACCACGCACATTACTGCAGCGCCGGTAAATTCTACAACATCCGAAATGACAATAGCGTCGATTTGGCTTTCGGTGATGTCCCTGCCATGTGTTTGTTGGTAGGTGCAAGTATTATTTTTTCTTACTTGCGTAAGTTTGTAATGTTTGGCGAACAGGGCGTCCCGTATCAGTATCGCATTTTCGATATTCAGAATTGCAAGAGTTGATGTTGATAGCTGGAGAAAACAACTTCTTATCCCTATCATTTCCTCCTTCTTTCTTGTATGGACAGCAGTCCTAGTGCAGAAGATCGTCGTCTGTACTATGACCACATCAAGCCATACAAGGCCATCCTGTACTGGCGACTCCCGCGCGGCGGACATTTTTTTTACCTGCTGTATGTCGTATCGGATTGGTTGCTCCTTCCGGTGCTAAACGCTGCCAAAGTCTCCATATGCGCCGATGTTTGTCTAATCTATATTCCCCATCATATGCTCAGAGAGCTCAGGTTGCCTAAAAATGACCATTTCCTGGTCCGAGTGGTTTTCAGCATTTCTATTCTGTCGATCATGGTCAGTATTGCCAACGTTGCCGTTTATTTTACCCACCCTCCTGAGAGAATTAGGGTGGGCGGTTTGATGCCCCAAATCAAAGTATGGCCTCCGTTCGTTGCAATTACGCCCATGGCTGATAGTCGAACGTAGGCCATAGTTGCGCTTATGGTCTCCAACTCGGTCGTCGTTATCCCGTGCATCTATCGCCTCTTTAGAAAGAAAGAACAGCGCTGGTTGACACCAATAACGATCAACATCGATTCGCCCGTCAGGACTTTAAACACGAACTGTGCGATTTTATCCCGAGTCGAGAATGCCATGACTCGAGATTCTGTCGCGCGGCGTTTCCATGCGTCGCTTCCTGCCGTTTTGACCTCTCAAATCTCTACGATACAACTACGCGATCCATACGCATCATCCCCTGACACGCCATTTAGCGACATGCACATAAAGTGATGAAATAACACCCCATAATCGATGCCGTGTCACGTCTGGAACCAGGATTTGCTGTGTTTTCTTTACGTTTGATGTTCCATCATGTACGTTCTTTCACGCTAAAAGGTCGAGTTACAAAATGACTCAGCGGAATGAGGACCTGGAGGTGCCCTAATACGCTATTGAGAACAAGATTGAGAGGAGAGGCCCTTCAGGTTCCCATTCTTAGGTCAATTACAGTCCATAAGATGTTCACTATAACTTGAGAACCTTGCCCTGCCAGCAGAGTGATGGATCCAATAAGACACTGTTAACGGGCTTGATAAATGCAAGAATGGCTTGAAGTAGTCTCCCAAAGTTGTAAGGTGATTGGGATACGACCCGCTGGTTTTCGGACAATGATCACCGGAGCGTAGATCACATAAATGAAATGTACCTGGGCATTTCATTCGAACCTTTTTGTGTTGTCGTGCTCGAATTGGTGCAGATGATACTAGCCTTCTGAACGGATTAAATTGTTCGCACAATAGTTAATTACTTTTCAACCAAAAAGCGACAGTGAGGGATGGTGCCTGAAGGTCAGTATGAGCTACTTGACTGTTTAATTGTATGACTGGAGGCATACAAAGTTACAGCCCTGAACGCTTCTGCGGGTGTATCGTGCCTCTTGCCATATTTAAGTTAGGGCGGCCGCATCAAAGTAAGAGCCAGTAGTCAGGAAACGCGTTGCACCACGAAGGATCATGCCGATGGATTATGACACAAAGATGGTCCCTGCCAAGCAAGTCCAAAATGTTTAGAATTGATATCATCCAAAGGGAGAAGTGCGCATTCCATATGCCTGGCGTGTCAAACAAATAACCAGAACAGGTCCTGTCATACGGAATTACTTCGGCTCACTGGGTATAAATCTATTGCTTGCCGTATTCAACTAAATTAATGGTCACAGAATAGAAGACTTCCGCCACGAAAGTATAGGGTTGTCTATGTTAGCACGTCCATGGGACTCTTTCTCCCATCCTAGTACAGTATATAAAAAAGCACTTGACCATTCCCACGGCGCAGCATTGGAACCTTCGGTACGCTCTTACCAAATCTGTATAAAGCAGAACCACCGCTTGTTAACCTGCTGAAACATATCCAGACCGGGATCACTTACACAAAGTTCAGTCAAGTGACCACTCTGGAGACATAAAGTTTTCCCGCATCCGATCATAGCGAACACACGGGAAGGCTAGAACTTTATCTGACAGCTAGAACCATTCATGGCTTCCAAAAATCGTAAGTGCTGCCGTGACCATTGGGACCTCTCGTTCCCGGCCCCATTTTCCGGTCCATGCCCTGTTAGTTAGGACCAAGAAAAACTAGTACGGATCACCGGAATTAATATCGGTCTTGATTTAGTTATTATTCCTATCCGCTGGTCCTATCGTAGTTAAATGACTTGAGTTAACGTGGCCTTAACTATGCAGCATTATAACTTGTAAACCTTACATCGGAATTCGAACCTATGTCTGCAATTTGGAATGCGCGGTTCCGCCGACACGTTGAAAACGTTGAAACACAACCTTAGCTTACTTTTGAAGCTTTGAATCGTCGTTGGACAATTTTCGATTTAATCCTTTTGCGCACCATTTCTTGAATACTAGTTGTCAATTTCTATAGCATAATCCGGCACCTACCTTCTCCAATGTTTTGATCAAATTGCTCGCATCACCCAACATCAACAGCTGACACAAGGTCAACGAGCAAGATAATGGCAATACGTGAAAGAATCTAGAGCAGACCGGTCGGGTTTGTTATGTATGAAAGAAATCTAAGCCTGTAAGCCGCGGGATGAAGAGGAAAAGAGAAGAAATGAAGATGGTAAATAAATAAAAAGCTATACGTATACCGGGGTAGGGAGAGACACGAATAACACGAACGACAGGGAATTTCAATCGATACGACTGAGGATAGGTGGGCAACAAAGTTCCAAAAGTCACGTATAAACGTCAAATCCAAACGCCAAAATAATAATGCTGAGAAGCATGCAGGTTCCACGAGTAGCGAGGTTGCAACAGAGTGCGGACACATATATAAAGATTGGAGATGGAGGTCTGGGTCTAAAGGCGGGGCGACGCAGATAATAAAGGTTAAATTCTAGGCGAGTGGTCGAGGAGTCGGGGACGGGCAGAAAGCGAAACAAGGTGGGAGGACGGTACAGCACAAGCACTTCGTTGAAGCGGTAGTACAGGGTAGACGTGCTCAAGACCTCCCGGTATAGTAAAAATTGGAATCGGAAGTATCTGTGGGTGCGCGTCGCTTGAAACGCAAAGGTGCGTGCAAACCGAAATCACCACCAACAACACGGGTGCAATTATCGGGAGACGGGGAAGAAGAAACCTTTATTTCATAACTGAGCTTCGTTTCTGGCGGTTTGAGATTTTCAGGGCAATTCGGATGCCTAGTACCTTCCAGAGAGAGTAAACGTAATCGATGATCCAAATTGCTGTTAGTAACTGGTGATGGTGATGTTCCTGTCGCTGATGACTCATCGTCACTTTCATCGTCGTCTAGCTCGATCTCTATGTCATTTACGACGATAACATTGCGTTTGCGAGGGCGCTTCAGAGGATCGACAGGCTTGTCACTCCTGTGACTAGTGCTTGAGGGCTGCTTCGGAGGGTGGAAGGTTGATGGATCGTTGCAATGAGGATGTGAGACAGGGTGCCCAGAAGTAGACTTTTCATCAACGTCAATTTCACCAGTATGAAGCGGAAAGTAAGAATCTCTTGGTCCGAAATGGTTGTAATATCTTTCTTCTGCACAAGGATGTCTTGGAGGAAGTTGAAGGAAGGTAGGCTCTGGAGATGAAGAAGATGCATGAGACATGGGGCTGCTATCCAGTGAGGCATTTGTTAGCGACGGGGTCGGAGGATCAAGGGACTGATCCGTATCAGATGGCAGTTCGGGGGACTGACTGCGGGATGAGGGATTGGATGGGAGAAGGGTTGAGTCATCTGAGTCCAGTAGTGGCAGAAAAGCAAAACCAGGTCGCAACCGTTGCCTAGTGGGATTCAATACCCTTTGATGTGTAGATGGAGGTGACTGCAGCTGAGACGGTTGAGGTAGTTGAGATGGACAGCGAGACCTAGAAGCAATGATGTTCCTCTGAAAGAGCAATGAGGTAAGGCCCAAGTTGTAATTGGTCGAACTAACGTGAGGAGTCGTCTGGGGAGAATTTGGGATGTTACCAGTGGCATCCGCTTGCGGTAGTAAAGGTAATAATCCGATGGGCACTGTAGATAGGTACTGCCGTCCTGGTCTTCCCAAAATTGGGTCTGGTGGCTGATTGGCCAAGGGGAGAGATCGTTGAATTTCTTTCAATTCTATCAGGTCTCTGGATAAAAGGCGCATATAGTCAGCACAGCCGAAAGCAGGGGAAAACGGAATAGGAAAAAAAAAAAAAAAAAGATTGAAAGCTGAAGGCGGGGGGCATGGATGTACAGAAACTCACTGGTAAGATAATTTGCGAGTGGGCTCCGTGGGGGTTCGGTCCCACTCATCTGCGAAGAAGACCTGCTCCCTGCCATCCGCCTCAAAGGCTACGCACTTCCGAGCGCATGCACAGTCAGGCTGTGGGCTGGGCATAGGCGAGAGTTGCTTCAGGCAGCCTTTCATGAGCACAACACGCTGAGACGTCCAAGGAGAGTTGTCTGAAATGGTCGTGTGGGGGGAAGCTGTCAAAGCAAAGTTGGGGGTATTAAAAGGGGACCTGGGAAACCATGGACGCCTGGTCTCCACACTCGGTCTGGCGGGACATCCGCCTCTCCTGCGTCCGCATGTCGCCGACTCTCATTTTCTTCCGCTCGCTACTTCTCAAATTATAAAATGCCCGCCGTACTCTTTTCCGCTGCCCAAAACTTCTTCAGTAACTAGACTTGTGCTGGTCAGCTGCCGGAACACTTCGCCGTGTTACGTAATTTCCGGGAGACTAATTATCCCAGGAAAAAATGCGGCAGCCAGTAGCGAAAAAGCGAATTGTTGCCCAGGCTAATAGTTACTGTTCCATGCGCATACCATGCACCCCGAGCGGCGACACAGGAATTAACACACACACACACACATACAGTAATAGAGTAAATGCAACATATTTGAGGACTTGCTATTACTGTGTATGTAAATATCGACGTGGCATTGGTAGTACCAAGCGTATACATTCATTTCATTCCTCTCATGTCCTTGTCCCACCAATGGCGTAGCGAGGTCGATCACTGGCCACAAGGCTTCCTATTTTATTTGACATCATTGAGTGCCACTTCCCTTGATACACATGACCTACATGCACAGCCCAAGCTTAGCATGGCACAATTTATCGGCCGAAACACCCGATCTAGACCATTAGCTTAGTAGTGAGTACTAGTGAGTGCTCTGTCTAGTTACACGAGGAGCTATTGTCGAATCTCCTACATGACCAAGACTCTCTGAAAACAGCGTTCTCTTCTCCGTTTACCCGGCGTTCTCTGGAAGGATGTCTAAATTGTTCGTTTGATCATTGACAATGAAGAGAATTTTTAATGGCAATGGTGTGTTCCTGGCATACATTGACACGTTTACTCATACAGAAGCACCGCAGTGAGAAAAGGTTCACTGCAACATATGTTCAAGTCATTTTCAAGTCACACGACTATCCAACGTCTAACTTCCCGCCTCTTGAATACGTTTAAAACATGTCCATTCTTTTTACTCCATGTAAGTCAGCTATAGTAACTATCTCGTACGTTCTGCAGAATAATAAGCTCATCTTTCTTGACAGGTCCTAATTATTGCATCGGGAAGGATGGCAGAACGGGGTACGCATTATTTTCGGGATCCACAGATGATGTTCTTCATCGTATACTGGTAACGGTACCCTCGGTTTGATATCCCTAGCCACCAGTCATCCGCTGACAACACCCTCAAACTCAGTTTATGTGGCGCCCCGCTTCATCTTGGCCGCCCAATGCTATATTTATTTACGATTGTATCGGCTGACTTCATTCATTTTAGGCTTACTGTGCCCCCCAAGCAGCTTTTGCCACGCCAACTCTCTTTATATGGGTGTGCCACCAGTCTCACCAACCCCACTGGAGATGCCTTCGAAGTCATGCTCAACTTGTCTACCTGAGCGGTCTCTGACACACCTAGATTCTGATATCAGAACCCCCTTCCCTTGTCCTGATGTACAACCCACGCCTGCACGTAAGTATTTGGTTGAACGTGGGCCGAGTTTGAAGGTGTATTAAGCATAGGACATGGTTACGTCGGTCAGTAGTATACTCTGGCCCACCGTCTTGTTATATTACTATCTTGTGATGATAGCACCAAATAGTTTGATGGCCAACGGCAAGCGGTAATCATGATAGCGTAAAGCTTGCTTTGCATAGCTGTTACACCGAGCAATGGTTTCGCTTTCATCGTGCAATTGGGGTTCGATCTACAGCAGATGGAGACAAGATGAGAAATCCCAGCATAGTAGCCTTGGGGGAAAAGCAGGTCATCCCCACATCTTGACTCGCTAGCCACCAAACCTTATACTGCCTATTCTGAGCTTAAGGATTCTCATACTACATCTGCACCCATGAATCTCACGCCAGCAATGTTTCGCTATATCTCCTCGGATATGGCAACTTATCTGCAGTACGACTCATCTTTATCGGTAAGTACACCCTAGAAATACGAGTTTGGTGCTCGTGGCCATCTTTTGCGACCAGGAATCAATCAGACCGGAAAATTCTACTGATACCACATGGATCACAATGCCTGGAGAAAAACTCCGCATCCAGGACCACCGTTTCAGGCCTTGGACCCATGTATCCAATGAAAGCAGATCGTCGTCATATCAGCGTGCGACTTTGCACTCGTTTTGAGCATGCGCGAGAAGGACTTCGGAAGAGCGACCACTACGACCGCTCCCGCGAATATTCGGCTCTAGACTGCTGTTGGCTGATGTTGGATTGCCTGATTTGTAGTAGACTCTCAGGGCGCTTCTCCAGGGCTACCTGTCACGCACTGTCTAATCAAAGCCTACGCATATCTGTGCGCCATTACCAATGGGGCAAGACTTTCTCCAACGTGACTCGTACGTGAGTTGCCAGTGGCCTATTGGAGTAAAAGACAATTACGTGCATACGCGTGTGGGAACAGGCTCTTGTTTTGCTAATCATTGTTCAAAGTCCCCAAGATATCAGCCCATGACTCCAGTAGAGGATATTTTCGGATGAAAAAAATGGTTTCCCATCGTTTAGCTCTGAAGGGACATAACGCCGGCTGTCCGGCATCCTAAGGGTAAGGGACACTTGGGGACAACTTACAGGGAAGATATTAATCCCTGACTCCGCATTCCACGCAGATGGGGGAATTTTTTCTAAGTGGATCTTCACTCGACGCGAGGACAGCACAAAGCACACCTTGAGCGGATCTTGCGTTGTTAGTGCCTTACGCCCTTATTTTTCTCATACATGCGCCCTCCTGGATGCCGCTTTCCATTGCTATGTCCAAAAATGTCTAAGGACTAGGGCGCGGCATGGCCCACGCACATCAGACGGATCTTACAATTGCCTTATTCAAAAAGCAAATTCTCAAGGTTGCAATGAACAACCTACTAGTCGAGGGCCATGTAAAATACAATGGGAGAGTATACCATTCCGTTGCATCAATCAGTATCTGATTCTAGAGATTCGCATCATATCGTCAAGCCGTTACAGTCCGACTCAGGAATGTAGAAATACTTGGGAACACTAAAGTCAGGGAAACGTGACTCCGAGAAACTCGCGATCGCTTGTGAGGGCACCAGGAGTTGCTCCACGCCATATTTTACGACATAAAAACGCACGAGGCAGCAAAGATCGCGCATTGTGGAAACGTCACAGAGATGTTAATGTGAGCGTCAAACACAAGCCAAGTTTAGGTTTAAAGCGCAATTGACTACATGTCAGGCAACACACATTCAGTTTTATTTCCGTCGGCGTTCAGCCTGAATGCCGGGAACAGTGAAGTAGCACAGATTTGGTTTGGTTGTGGGAGTCGGTTTGGTCACAACAGATGGTAGTACAAGTGCAGTGAACGTACGTACATGCGAGTCAACGGTTTTCACACATTTACTGCGCTGGTTAACACGCCAAAGGGTCAATGCAACCAGGGTTCGCTCATGTGCATTTAGCGTGAGATTGTGACTTACCCAAAGGACGTAACGAATCACATGAGTCGCCAAATGCCTAGAATGCAAAGTATGTACATTGAACCTTGGGAAAGCAAAATCGCATAGAACGTACGTTTGATTAAGTTAAGGGACCCGGACAATGCCATGTTTGCAATGCAGTATAGCATATAGCACATTTCAGATCTGTTCGCGGGCAACACGTTCGTCGACTAGAATGGATTCAGCGGAAGCGTTGTCATGAGTCTAATGGGGCACAACACCGACGTAACACCGGATATATATTCCAAACTGCGTAGTCTCCACTGTTGGGAAGGCATACTAGGCCGGATCAAGAAGGATTCGCTAATTTGAGCCCAGTCTGAGACCGTATTATGATGCAGGTGAGAAAAACCTGCGCTGCCTACACCATCCAGGGTTTTGAACGTCGCAATTGAATGACTGTCATGCTCATACACTATACCTGATACCGCAGACGAGTCAAAGCTTCTTTGAAGGCCGGTATGACAGCGTCGCAGGTAATGACCTATCATTCCTGAAAGAGCTTATCTGGGAAAATTAGAGTTCCTGGGGCTGTCAGATGACTCTGGCTGCCACAATTACATTGCGTCATAGGTAAATGTAACCGTTCCAGGGGGCCATTTTGATAGTGAGCTACGAATGTCCCTATTGAAGTTCTTCTGCAGCTGAGGTTCTGGGAAAGTCATCGATTCCAGGAATCAGTAGTCAACAGGGGTAGTTGTGTGTAGGGGGTGAAGCTACCCCACAGAACAAAATTGAATTCTCAAGGAACCACACAGCTGTGCGCGCATGTAACCGTTTGGGACTAGTCTGTAACACTTGTCGAAACTTTGACATGTGCCAACTCTCATGCTTCGAAATATTCCGGTGGTATTACCACGTTATTGCTAGGGTCGACCACCAGTGTATAGCGCATGATAATAGAGCGCGACGCACTAGCGCAAAGCGCCTTATCGGCGCTTCCAAAGCCATCCTAGCGCCTCTCTTCTTCTGCTGTTTGCTTCGACAACATTTATACTGAATGTCGGGTTATCTTTGTCGCGATATGGAAGCAGAGTTGTCCCAGTAAGGATACAGGAAGCACCACTGTAAATAGCCTGGACACTAGACACTGCAGTGGCACAGTGCCACGATCGATGGCGTTCGGACGAAGTAATACAGTTAGGAACCGAGGTCACGAGAAATAGATAAATATCGTCATGGAATAATAATGTATTGACAGGATGCTTAGAACGTGTCACCATGAATGACACTGTGAGAAGTCCCAGGAGATAGCACTTGACCGATGTCTTGGGCGAAAGGGAATTTCCGGTTGTGCCCGGGTTTCTGTGAACTTTCTTTTGTCGCTTAGGGTGCCAGAGCAAGCCCTTGATGGTGTTGTCGCCACCAGTCTGGTGTGGAACGATTCCTTACCGCCCTCCAAAAAAAGAAGTGGGCGGTGAGAAGGGTGCTTACGTAATCCGCACACTTCCAACTTTGTGTTGCCAACGACTTGCATAGCGTTGCTCGCTGTCCGCATACAGGAGCCCTGTTGATTTTCTTCCCATTGTCCAATGCCAATTAAGCACATCGAAAGTGAGAAACTGGCTATTATTACTACAGAGTTTTCTGTGTGTCGCAAGACAAGGGCTTACAATTTGTGCAGATTTCCTTCATGAACGCAAGGGGTTCCAAACTCTTCCTTTATCTGTCCTTTCCGACTCGCGTCTTGGCATAGACGCTTCGTACTACTTGCAGAATCTCCTCGAAGGTCCCGCTACTCGTGAATCGCTCCTTGCCGCCACGGGCGGTTTGCCTTTGGCGCTCATCCAGCGCATAGAAGGTGACTTGCGCAATCTCGAAAAATTGCATATCAAACCCGTGTTTGTCTTTCCCGGACTTGTCCCCAACAAGCGATGGAAGCCACAAAACTACTCTGAAATGAACGAGGCTTGTAGAGACAGGCGAGAGGCATGGGCAAAATATGAGGAAGGCCAGGAAGAAGCTGCTACTAAATTATTTGAGGGTCGGAGCTGCTTTTCCCAGTGGGACCTGTGGAGAATGGTCCTTCGTATTTTTCGCCATCGAAACGTTGAGTTCATCATTGCACCGTATCTTGCCTGGTCGCAGGTATGTCTTGGCTGGGGTTTCGCCGAAAATGAAATAAATGAATGATTATATGCGCCAGCTCGTATACCTTCAACGCCATCCCAAGTCCTACATTCACGCCATTTATGGATCCACCGATACCCTTCTCTACCCTGGAGCAGATAAACTCATCACAAGCTTCGATCTGAACTCACCCAATCCATCGTTCACATTCTTATCTAAGAAAAGCCTCATACATGATCTGGGAATAAACGAAGACCAGTTCCTTGACATCAGTATCCTCGTTGGTTTTGATAATTCTCCTTCATTTCCACCGACAGTGCAAGACAACACGCTGAAGGCAACCGTGGAAATGGTCAAATACTACAAAACTGGCCATGCCGCAGTATCTGCTTTCGCGGAGCACCCCGCCGTGAAAGCTATTCAATATCCGGACCATTATGCTCGCACACGTGCCATGGTCAAATACTCCTTGATAATCTCTTTGGAGGGCACGGTACTACCCTTACCATTGGCTATTGCTCCACCGTCCAACCATGGGCACACGTATCACCACCCAACCCCAGCAGACATTCCAAGTGACCTGCACGAGGTTTTTACGAACCGGTTGCCCGAGGAAGTCTATTATTATCTGTCCCGTGGCCTTCTTGGGCCGCAAGCCCTTGTATGGTTGACTACGGGGCAAATAGTTGAGAACCCGCCTCTAGACAACGGTGAGACCACTGAATACAGACGGTTTGTAAAAGAAGTCATCACAGACGGTCAAACCGGGCCGAGAGCGACCGCACTAGCTCTTATAAGTACTGTCTCAAATTCCTTTTGGAGCGGTAAGAAGGTGTTTGGTTACTTCTGGTTTGAACAGGGTGCACCGCATAATCACAACCAAAAGCCCGTGCAGCATTATTCGCATCCGACAGCACAGCTTGTTGAACGAGTTGCGGGTTGGCATGTTACATACAGCATTGTAGAGGAGGAACTACGAAGGCAAAATGTGAGTATCTTGAGTTGAAAGGGCCCAATAGCTTATACTATTGGGGGGTTAGTCTTCAACGATTGACTTTGCGCTATGCCTGGGAGCGACGGCTACAGACAAGTTGGCTGCACGGACTAAAGTCAAGCCTAACCCTTCCCATGTCCCTTTAGACAAGAAGGATGAACTTGTTGCTAACGTTATTTGGCGATTCCTTGAACTGCGGGGGTGAGTTGCAGATGCAGATGATGACGTCTTGTGATCTGATGCCATCGACATAGTTTCCTGGTGAATTCTCACAATCATTCGGCCCTTGCACGGGCGATGTATGCTGCACTAAGGCATACACGCGTCAATGACAAGTTCCAAGATCCACTATATTTGTTTTTGGAGCTCGTCAGAGCCGGGGTTATGCATGGCCATTTATGGTCTGGGCGTGCCTTTAGCGGAGGGCCAAGTTTTGGGACAGGTACGTTATTTTTTCACACGCGGGATGAAACTTGTCATTATCATGCACTACAGATGGAGAGAAATCATGCATGTTGCTAGTGATGCGAGTGCTAAGCATTGTCCCGTTGAATTTCAAGGTAAGACAAAGGGAAGAATCGTAAGCGAGCTCCACTGAGAGGAATTTTCTCGCACGATCGTACCAGTCACAACCATGGTCTGCGCCACTATCTCGGGAGTTGCTAGTGTTCAACTCATTCGTGCGGTCGCTAACACGTGCGCTACGAACCCTTCTCGAAGTCACTGTACTCAATATGTTGTTGCGTGGAGACGCACGCAAGACGCGGGAAGATTTCTTGGATATCGCGATCGCGTTGCCATTCCAAGGAGAAGTGAACACAGGATTTGGAGTATTGGCCAAGGTGTACCTTGATGCACTTACTCATATTAACAACGGGACGAGAGTTGTGGACCCGAATGCAGAGGGGGTGAAGGAGGCGAAAGTAATGGCGTTGGAAATATGCGAGGAAACGTTCCCGGGCGTAAAATATCCAAAAACGGAAGTCGAGCGTGGATTCCGGTTCTGGGATGTGGTGAGTGGCTGTGACGAAGGGTGTGGATGTGTATGAGTGATGACTGACGGTGGAAACAGGCGCTGACGGCGATGAGGCAACTGCACTCGGAGGGACAGGTGCTGCAGGAGTTGATTGACCAGTTTGAGGCTGCGGAGGGATGGCTGGCGCCTATGCGGCCATGATATCATGTAGGAACCGAGTGTGACAGCGTAGAGTCGAAAAAGGCATGAGCAAATGGGGCAGACCTGAGAAATCGATGGCTTGTCGCGATAAGCGGATCTTAGATGCACGTGGTGGGAAAGTTGCGGCCGATGTGATCTGGATCGGGCAGAGGATCTGCGAGGATAGCTTCCCTTGCTCTTGCTCTCCTCCTCTCTGCACGCATACAAATGCCCCTCCTGCTCTGCTCCMGCTCTCTGCCTCCCCCATGTTTTCCCCCTTCTCCGAGTCTGCCTCTGACTTCCTCATCCACCACCACCACCACGACAAGGCTGCCCCTCTATACTGCAAGCAGCCTTACTCCCTCCAAATCATCCAGCTCGTCGAATGCACCGCCCCTCCGCCTCGCCATATTTCTTCCTCTTCTGATATCGAGTCTAGCTCTGTACCATCCTCCTCCTATCTCTACTCCAGCGACGCCTCGTCCCAGGACGATGACCAGGAGATGTGCTCTTCCTACTGCTCTTCTGATCTGCCACCAGAAGAACTCGAGTCCCCCGAGTCAAATGAACTCAGACCCGAGTCTATATCACCCTCACCAGAGACTTTTGACCTACGGATGAAACGTATTCTTGCGTGGCGCGAGGATTTCTCTGCCGCCATGACAGCTGCACTTTCCGGTGAGCATCCCTTCTTTGATTCACTCAAAAGAGTTTTGTGAAGATTTAACGACAACAACTTTCTTTTTGCGCAGGTTCTTCCCTGTCAAACTCTCTTAAGCGCAAATTCCATAGCGACCAGGATGGTGACGACGTTGATGACAGCGTAAGTTAATTTAGCAAGCGAGGTCCTTTATGGTCGGTGATAACTCTCCTATTAATGACAGATGTCCCATTCTTCGAAGCGATCGCGTACGTGGGACGACAGCATGAGTTCTTGCTCCTTTGGCGAGCACTCGTGTCCCGCCTGCGACGCGACATTCTCAACACAGCAAAGCCTGCGACAGCACGGGCTGGATGCGGCCAAGGAGAACGAAGCGTGCTCCATTGCTGTTGAATATGCCTTTGAGTGAGAGCGGATGCTTCTCGTCTTCCGCTAAATCACACAAACGGTGATGAACGCGCCCCACACTTGGCGTAAAACTGACGGGATGGCTACATCCGCACGAGGTTTGACTTAATTCGTCCTTCCTCTGTGGTTCTCCCGCTCGGGCTATTTAAATGTCCCCAGTCGCCGGTCACCGATCTTGCCCGCTTCCTTAAACCACCTGCTGGCCACCTGTTTCTTACTCATGGGATTACGGGAACTCTTGCACTTCTTGTTTCTTGAGCCACGCATCCATCGATGGACGCTATATTCACCATCCCGTCTCATTACATACCTTACTTGCTAATTTCTTTTCATTCGCACAACACATCAAGACACTGTACCAACATCATCCACGATTTCACACATTACTACTCTTTTGCCCATAATGTTGGCTACCGAGTTCACAAGACGTACCGACGTAAATGCCTTTTATTTATGTAACTATAGTATTATATCTACAACACTGTAATTCACCCTGTCTTGGCATGTCCGATGTGGTACGGCTGTTGTGTTGCTACTTTTGTTTCACCTTGAATGGTGCAAAGCAACCGACTAGAGGGAAAGAGTATAGCAGCGGGTCGGACGAATTTGAAAGCCGCCCTGTGCGGCTCCCGTCGTTCGTTCCTACCGGCATGGGAAAGTAGAAAGCTCTGTATAAGGGGGTATATGGATCTATTCCACATCTAAGCTCCATGGGAAATCCTCAGCCACCACTGTCCAAAACTGGGTTCGCATGAGAACCCGCCTGTTGGAACTCCCCTTCTAGCCCTGTCGGACTCTCACTCGTAACCCCCGAAACGGATTCCCATAGACTACTTTTAACCCTTTGACTCGGAAAGAGTCTGCTTGGGCCTTACAGTAGTCCCAACCCACGTTGGCGTGTCACATTTATCAAATTTATCATGTCCGATGGCTGTGAACGCCTGCAAGCACATTGTGTGACACATGAAAGAAAGAAGACAGGCTCCCATAGACGGTTAAATAATACCTCGAGGTTGCTGTCTGGATGGTGACAGCTGCGGTAACCTACTTGGTTGGCGTTGGACTAATACAATTCGTCGCAGCGCGATCCCACGCATTCTACGGAACAACTATTTATTGGTGGCTCGTGGGCGTAGAGTGCCGTGTGCCATGTCAAGTTCTGTGCCCACTTACTCTGATACGGTCTCGCGCGGCAGGGGTTCACACACCTAACGCCTGTGACCGTGCAAACAATAATGAAAAGTAAGTGACGGTCTCTATAACTATTCCAGGACAATCTGCTAAGCACCTAAATCATGTATATCATACATGCCCTATCATCCCCAGCTCGAAGTCAAAGTGCCGAGGACGTAGGAGGTAGTCGAGAACGCTTCTGCCTCCGTAAATTATCTGCACGTTGCGTGTGATTCGTGATGGCACCCCCACACCACCACCACCACCACCACCACCCCCTTTGAAAGCACCTTGTTAACAAAGTACAATCTCGACGGCTGTGGTCGTTTACTTTGGCGTCGCTACCGTTATGATGGGTCAGGGGGATACGTAAACAGGCGTTTTTTGAGTGTGAACAGGTCCCTGTTAATTCGATCGAATACATACTACATAGTAACTCGGGTCTCTCTCTCTCTTTCCAGGCCTCTCTCCATCTTTCCAAGTGGCTTTGTGGCTGCCGGCTATCATGCCAGACGTGAGGATACGCGCACCCGCACAACCCGGCAAGTCGCCAAAACTGGCACATGTCGCCGCGAATGGCGCAAGTAACAGATGGACAAGGAAGGGGATAACTAGCAACGCAGTGGCTGGTTGGTTAATTCTGCCGCTGGGTTCACGCAAGCCTGGTGCCACTTTGACGCGCTAAGTTTACCCAGACATATTTATGGACTTTTTTCCACGTCACTTTATCAAAAGACGAAACGGTCACAGTCATGTACGTATCTGTACAACCACAGCACGGTCAAACGGTCATAATTATGATTATAATTATGTGTCTGCGAAAAGGCTGCCGACTGCAACAGTGTCCTTTAGCACCCGGCACGGATCATCTGCCTATGTTACCCGCCTTAAGTCCACCTGAAGGCTGTGACGCTGTGAACCTGTGGTACGCATCCACCCAAGCCTTTGTCAAGCATGGTACCCCGTGTACACGTCTTAATTCGCAAACCTGGTTAGTCAAGAATTAGTCATATTCGGGTCGATTTAGCAAGTTACCCGTGCGTTTAACCAAGTAACTACTAGTAGCACTAGCGTTGTCACTTTTGCCCACGCACCTGAGACTAAAGCTAATATTAGTGCAATATGCCCATCGGCGCCTCCCTCTCTCTCTCTCTCTTTTTTTTTTTTCTGTTTTTGATAATGCATAACTTCTAGCCACGGTCTAAACACACGCACCCCCGTACACAAGGTTTAAATAGTACCTCAAGTTAGTACGAAATTACCCAGCCGCGGCTCACCACGCCCAACAATAGCCAACCACCTTTCGCACCGGCAGCGTCAGGAACCTTTTCAGCTCCATTAAGTCCCCAAAAGGTGATTTATGTGGGGAAGTATTTAGACAGACTCAATTGTCACAGCCTGCTGCTGCTGAGTCACAACCCTTGATTGCGGTGATAGGACCTCGGAGGGAAAGTTGCCAATTCTGGGAACCATTCTTTCACACTTTCGGGTTGGTGGGTGCGACGGCGACTTGAATATTTTCCTGGCTACGTCAATTTTCGCTTGAGACCACAAGGGGTTTGCATTACAAATCTCCTCCCCGTTTCAACGATTCCTCCTTTGATTTACATTCCTTTGATACACGTTGCAGCGAGGGTCATTTGAAAAAAAAAAAAAAAAAAAAAATTTCCTGCATTCACACACAATCTACACTGGGAAGATGGGCTTGGTCCCGGTTCCAACCTGTGCTCCGTAAACTTCGAGGCCCTCCTCGTCGCCTATCGTTGCCGTGCCGATTTAAACTTGAGAACGTTCTACAAGTTGCAACCCTCAAACGTTGCCCATGATTGGCGCCCAAACACTCTTCTATCAATCCAAACCTCCAGCTATGGTATATTTTCGCAACATCTCGTACCTTGTTGCCGGTGCATGCTATGTTTTTTTTTTTTTTTTCGGCAAGAGAGATTACATCACCATCTCTCTGCTGTCCCACACACTACGGGGAAAAAAATTGATGTTCATCGAAAGCAAGGGATATCTGTATCATCGTGGAAAACTGTCCCAGGACTGGTGGTTACTCTTGGCCTCGGGACACCTTGTAACAACAGGGAATAATACATCGGTATCCCCGCCTATACAACGTTTCCGGCATACTCACGACACTGCAATGCCTACCATTACTTGTTCGGGCGGCCAAATATGACATGCGAAACCAGAGGCGGGGTAAACGATCTCCTGGGAGAAGACCATCTTGTTTTCCACAGCATCGCGTGTGCCGCACAGCCATTCTACGGTTGTTCCCAGACCCCCATTGCCACGGAACAATTGTGCGTCCGTAGGACGTCTCTAACCCCACGCGTACCTGCTCCAGTCACCCCCAAGTACGGCACACAAATTAATTAAACCGTAGCTGTAATTTTCCAGTATTACTTTTCGTTCACGACATATGAACTCTTGATGACAATGCACAGGTTAGACATCTGACTTTGTCACAATGGTTACCTCTTATAGTCGTTTCTCTAGGCAAGCGTTTAGAGTGACGAATCCTTGTAATGAAAAAGACATCAGATGAACTGTCTGTCTGGCGTACCGCACGAGAATAATTGATGTGAACAATCGGAACGAGGGAATTCAAATAACCGGCGTATTCGGCACTTATCCGAATGTTTTCTTCTACATTTGTTGCGCACACTACAAGTTACTAGTAAGTGCTACCTAGTAACTCATTAGATCCTGGTTCTAGTCAAGCTCAATAAATCGTTGAGCAAAAGAGTAATAAATGCGTCGTCAAGCGCGTCAGCACTCCTCACACACAGAAAGCGATTACAAGTCAGTCAGCCGACTACATTTCTCATGCTCGTTTCGGTGAATACACCAGGCATCTAATCCATTTGGGCGTCTCCATCGATCCTTCAAGTTACCTTTCATCAGTCGTGGAATGCAATTTACAGTAATCTCCGTGAGGCAGCCCCACAACCTCATGTGCGAAAGACCCGGGGATGACATGCGACGTACACGCCCTTGGTGTGCATGTTCAGGAATGTACAGAGGAATTGTACGAGAGGGAACCTGAGACGTGAGTAGAGCGGGCGTTTGTGTGGCACGAGACGTGATCACAAGACGGATAGCTTTGTCAGAGTTGGACTTTAGAGGGCTTAACAACCCTGCGCCCTCGCTTTGGACGCGAAAGGTAGAACCCCTGCGTCCGCGTGAGTCTTATTTCAAATTGTGGGCTTAGTGAGCTTGGTAGGCAACCAATAACCCTGTTACTTGTAAACATTTAAGGTAATCCATGGCATATACGTATTCCCAAGCTATTCCGTGTCCGTTGGAGATAAAGGTAGCAGGTGACGCAACACCCTGCCACTCCATTCCACCGGTGCTTTCTTTGTTACCACATGTCTGTACTACCAAAAAAACGTGGTATTCGGGTGGTGTTCTCCAGCCATTCTCAGCATGACCACATTTGATGTCAAGCTGGACCACTATCCCATGACACCAGTGTTTGTCCATGATTAATAATAAGGATGGCGCGGTCAGTCAAGGTATCTGCACAGTATCTCCGAGGACACTCACGCCATTTCCAATGAATGCTCTAGCCCTTTGTCCAACGTACATGTCTAGAGCCTGTGAAACGTATCTCTGTTCCCTTGTAAGAGATAAATCTTTGGTACTCGATATAGCATCCCACTTCTCCGATGTACGAAGAGCTCGAATAAGCTCATTTACCCACTCCGATTGTTCGTTAGTCATGATGTACAAACCCCTTAGACCCGATACCTTCTGCCTGACGCTAGAAACCTTCGACACAATCTCCGAGATAGTGGGATAGCAGTGTTTACGATAATACTCCTGTATATTTGTGTTCCCGCCTTCTGGCACCTCAAGCTTGTCAGGAAGCTCATCAAACCGATTGAAGCCGTTGAACTGGGAAGACCAACTCGCGAGTCCCTTACAATGTTCAACATAGTCTCCATGCCGAATGTGGATGGCAAGGAGACCTTCCAGGGGGGGGAAGGGAAGGGAGAGCGCCTCATCTGTTTGTGTAGTGGGGGGCGTCTTGGGCGACTGTGGCTGAAATAAGTGACGATTAGTATTGAAAGCCGAATGTACTAGGGGTGACCAGCCAAGTTGTTTGATCACAGGGGACTGGGACAGCGCCGGCCAGACCTCCAACACTTTCTTTGATCCAAAAATTCTATCTCGGACTTGGTGTCAATGACTTCTTTTCTTGCATTGTGGTACGTACAAGTAATCAAACACTTGGGGTGTTCCTTTGGGTATCTCTATACATCGATCTTCCATCGATCCTAGTTTTTCGACCCAAACATTAATATACTGATCAAACGTTGTTCCTCGGAGACGTTCTTCTAAATCTTCTCTCCGAACAATGGTTGTGTTTGGGCAGACCTTGCGAAAATAAATTTCTGAAACGGCTTGGGGAGCATCAGGGGAGTGGATTAAACCACCAACCAACGGACCTGCTGTCTGGTAAGACGTCAAGCAATACAAAGGACCGATAAAAAAAATTCATTACCAGAGAGTATAGCGGATAGGGGTGTATTGGATGGTATGTACCGGCCATCGTACGTCGACAAGCCCTCCACCATATTCCAAGAGTAATCGTAGAACACAAATCTGGAAGACTAACGTCAGAAGCTCGGACGGGGGCGATACTCAGGGTATACACTCACGATCGTTTGGTGGAGTAGGCTAAAAAAGCGTTTAGAACAATTTCTTGCATCACGTTACCCCAGCCAACTCCTGGGTCATATAAAATAAGCGTCGAAAAACACAGGCAGTGCCTTGTACCACAATACCTTTCTGATGGTTTGCAAACAGGATGAATTTTGCACGTCGTCCGTTTGGATATGGCGAGTCAAGACTATAGTGAGGGAGGCGGTCTTCACGGTTGCGGTATCCTTCATAATTGGGGAGCATCCATTTCGTTAAAAGATGTTGAGGCATCAAGGCATACAATGCGACTAGCGAGATTAGCAACAGCACGGGTGCTCTCATACTGCGCTTGTGGATACATCTTCGCTCGTTGCTGCTTCTCAGCGAGGGCCGCCAATTAGCGCCCATAATGGTGGGGACAGGTAGGTAGCTAAAACGATCCTGGATGGGCATAGGGAATGTGGGTGGCGCTTATGAAACTTGGTCCGTTATATACTCACCATGACGGGGGGGTGCGGCATTTTCGTTAATTACCAGCTGCGCGCCCTTCCTTCATAGGGCTGTTTAGAAGGCTATCCAGATATCATGTATCATATATATGCCAAGTTGAGGGGATGCCTTCGGTCGTGGAGGTCCTTTGCAGTCCCGTTGGCGTTTGTTTGGTACTGTATGCTTGGGAGGATACCACATACTTACATTTATGGGATTCCACAAGTCCGAGGAACCTAAAAGAGACGAGAATAGTTTCGCGGTACTCGTAACAGAAATACACGCGTTTCATTTCGAAACTGAGCGCGGGGCCCTCCAAAACCTAGATAGCAAGTGGGAGAACAATAGCCAAGTCTATATGTATAATTCGTGCGACCGCTTGGGACCGTAACTAAGCATGGAATTTACGTATCACCAAAAGTAAGTCGAAGATGGTTTAAACTTCCCAGCCATCCTCAACATGTTGATATTCGAGGTTAAACTCGAAAACTGAAGTATGTTTGGCAGTCAGTTAAGGACGGTCCCACATCCAAAGTTGCTTCTTACCCCGTTTCCAATAAATGCCTCAGCGCGCTGTGCGACAAGGGCATCGAGCGCCTGGGAAGCGTACTTTTGTTCCCACGTTAAGTTCAATTCTCTGCTGGTCGTGATATTGTCCCAAGAGCTAGTCTGCCGCAGCCTATCGACGAACGAAGCAAGCCATGGTCTCTTAGCATTCGTCATAATGTACAGCCTTCGCAAATTTGCCTGCTTCTGTTGAACGGCTTCGATTTTGGTTATCATTCGCTCGATAGAGGGGTAACAATGGTCAGTATAATACGTCGTCTTCGCGCGGTATTCCGACGGAGGCTCGAACCGATCGTGGAATTCCGAGAACGAATTGAACGCATTGTATCCTGTGTTGTGCTTCTGAAGATATCTACAATGACCCTTGAAATCACCTCTCCGGATATGGACCACAAGAAGACCATCTAAAAATTCTGGCAATGTTATATTGGCAGATGAAGCATCTGGGAGTGAGGAATTACGTCCCAATGTAAGGGGTGGCATTTCAAAGGTGTGCCGATTCCTATCGTATGCGCCTAGTATGAGAGGTGACCAAGCAAAGCGCTGAAGTATCGGAGATTGTGACAGCTCTGGCCAAACATCGAGGAGACGAAATTCTCCGTATATTCTGGCGAGTCTCGTGTCAAAACTATATCGATAACGAGATGGGACGTACAAATAATTGAACACTTGTTCACTTCCTTTTGGAACTACCACACATCGATCTTTGACGGCTTCAAGTTTTTTGGTCCAAGCTTGAGTAATCTGGTTGCCGGTTGGTTGTAGGAGTTTTCGTTCCACGCTGTCGGTATCAACCTCGAACTTATTCGGGCAGATATTGTCGAAATATTCTCTCGATACGGCTCTTGGTACATCTGCATGATCAGGACCCATAGTTCCTCCAGCGATAGGGCCTAAATAAATATCCATCAGGACTGCGAACGGAAAGCAAAAAAAGTAACCAAAATCGCGAACCAGCCAAAGTTACACTTATAGGTATCCGTGATGGTATATATTTCCCTTTAAATTTGGTATAATTTTCATTTTTTGGATCCCATACGAATTCGTAAAGCACCAATCTAAAGAACACCATCAAGTTAATACCAGTGGGGCATGAAATGTTACTAAAGGTACCATACGCTCTTTTAGACGAGTAGGCAAGAAAAGCATGCATTATCAGCTCTTCCAGCAGATTACCCCAACCAACATCTTAAAAGATAGCGTCGGAATCGTATCGATGAAGGAGTACAGAGGGGCTTACGAGTCGAATAATTATCTATGAGTAAGTACTTCCCTTCCTTACCTTCTGGCAGTGGTAATGATGCGTTGTTCTGCGGTAGCTGGCGCTCGTACTCTCGCCATTCCTCAAATGTAGGTGGCAGAGGACCAGGATCCACCCCCCAAATATAAAAGGTCAAGTAACCCAGCCCAAGGAGCACGACTGCAAACGCCACCATCAATTTTAACGATCGGCGCTTAAACGACAACGTGGCATTGTTGAACCACAGACATGCAACTTTCCCCGTGTCATCATGCTTGCACTCGTCTTCTGGCTCTGAATGCGAAGAAGGTAGAATTGAGTAGTCGTAGTTAGATGAGAGGCCCGTAATCCACTTGCGAAGGTTCTGCAGGGCATTGCTAATGGTGGGGAACATTCCCAACGTTCATTTAATCACTTGACCACGCTTAATGTCCGTAGGTGTAAGATTGGAAGTGGAGGGGATTATTCGTCAAAGAACAGCAACCAGAATAACAGCGCGTCAAGGTGTGAAAAGAACGTTTGAACGGAAGTTTGCCAGGCTGTGCTTTGGAAGCGTTCGAGCGTTCCATGGTTGGGTGACTAGTACTTAAAAGAAAATTAAGTTGTCAACCTGTGACAGGTCATGTCAAAATTATATCCAACCGACGCGGTTAACTCTTCGATATAACCATTCTACAATTCTTCCTCCGATTCTGACCATTTTTCATAAAATTTGTATAGTTTTTGGGAATGGACTGATGTGGACTACAGTTGGGGTGGGAGTAGAGCGGAGATGAAGCGGAGCTAGAACTTGAAGCAGAAGTCCAGCCGTCTCTGTTCCCCCCGCCCATATGTGAGAGTACTTGCATGATGAAGTCCTGCTGTACAATCACGGTGCAGCTCACAAGAATCCCTCGATGTACTCGGCATAACACCGGATGCCGGGCGTAGATATCCCCGGCAATCTAAATGCCAGCTATAGTCAGGTATTGGATATTGATCGCTGAGCACGATGGCACCGGGTTTGCAACATCCATCAAGAAAGTTTTCATCTTACTGATATCGAGAAAACAAAGTTGGTCTTGGTGGCGACGGGGTTGCGAAAGTCGTGAAAAGCTTGATTGTGGGTATTGACTTGATATATTTGCCCGGTTTTTGGGTGCGATGAAGAAAAAAATAAAATATTGCGAGTACGTTTACCTGGATCTATCGTATATTTACTTTGTACAGATATTGTTCTCCATCCAAAAACGTTTATTATCATCATACTCGAATGCGCCGACCTTACCATCGCCTCAGCCTCAATTCCCCTGTCATATTTCTGCACGATTTTTTTTTACCTCCGCACAGATTAAAAGCGAGAATCAGATGGTGTCATTGGCCCAGATATTCTAAGTCACTTCCACAAGATATACTTTAGTATTCACGACGACATTCGCGATGCTGCGTACGTCACACACACACACACACACACACTTCTCATCTTAACGCTTTTCATATGATGCAGTACCCCTGCTCAACACGCCGCCAAAATCTCACACAAATCCACCAAAAATCCGCTTTCTCTGTGCTGGAACGCTTGTTGACCTTCCTGACATAGCAACCCGACCTGAATGCGTGATAGGTATCTGAGCTGGATACGAAACCGAGGCATGTCAAGAGAACACTGCTGACGAATTAGACAAAAACCCAGAGACGCTAGAGGAAAAAGGAGAACTGGGCGAGGATGACGATTGGCGCAGGCTCGTCGATGAAGAAGACGGCGCTAAAGGCAAGGCGTCATCGCAACCTCGAGCGTGCTTGCATACTCTGATCATTCACCAATTTCTCCACTCCCTCATTCCCTTCACATATAACATCACCAGCGCTGATGGTTATGGTTCACCGCACGGAATTGGATATTGACATCGATGGTAAAACTAACTCATTGATGCCCTCTTATGAATGAAGCCGATGTAATGTCCGCATAGACCTTTTCCCGCCAGATGAACTCAAGCGGCTACTTACACAAGCACTCTTTGAAGCTTTCACGAAGCCAGGGTACGCCAAGAGCCATTTCCTGGATCATAGTAATCAAACTGTAAGCCTACCTTAGTCTTATTTTCCGCAGTTGACCTGATTTATCGGGTATTAGGCTCTTCGACACGGAAGCAAACTGGAAGATTAAAAAGGAACTGGCGTTGGCGATTGATATCGGTAGGCTTGTACTGGCGAGGACGGGCAGCCCCAAGCTGCTACTGATGTTGTGAACGGTAGGATTATTACCGAGGTTTAGCGTCGGGATGGTTGTCTTTGGCCTTTCGAATTGGGTAACCACCTTTTCCGACATACCGCCTAAATGTCTACACCCGGGGTCAGGCGTAGCTTGCCGCTGTCCAAGTATCAGTGGAGTCAACGGATGGGGCGTCAGTACGGACGTTTAGCCAGACCTATCATTTTAGGCAAGGGTCGGTTCTTCCTGATCGTATGACAGTGGTGTATCACAACCAAAAGGTACCTCTTCGGCCACTATTAAATCAGGGCACAGCTCACGACAGTATACGCAACAATGATGAATAAAACGTTACAAAAATCGACGTAACGGGGCGTTCGAGTAACCATATCCGTACTTCGAAACAATGCTTCCGCTTGGGGTATTTGCCTGTGAGTATTGTGGTTTGTGGCTAGGTACATGAACTATGCCGTTGCCTCAATACTGTTGTCCGCTAAATCATAGAACTGTTTTCTGCCACTCCGAAGAGACATCCCCTTTAGTATGCATGCCAATCAAACGCGTCAATCTGATGCCCACGACTCCACCATTCGTCTTCCTTCACCCCTCCTTGACGCTTTATCAGCTTGACTCCCAGGCGTTCCAGCGCAACAAGCTCCTCCACCAAGAACCGAACAGACACGCTATCAAACTCCAATTCATACGACTCACGCCCATCGACTGCGACTGCCTTTCGAAACACTTCCACTATCAACGATCCATCAAAAGCCAAATTACACCTGAACAAGACCAGCCTCCGCAGCCCCAAACGCGGTTCACATGCCGCATACCGACGCAGCAACGCATTATCAAATCCGCACGCAACCCCTCCAGAAGAAACTTCATGCCCATGCAGAGAAAGACTCTCAAGCAGCGGAAACGGGCCATCATCGCCACTTCTGAGGAGCAACCATTCCCATCCAGCACGGGTAAGATAAACCGACGTGACGGCGAGGTGCCGCACATTTGGAGAATATCGTGAAAGGCATCTCAAGGCACGCTGTGTCGAGTTCGTATCGTCGTTTGCCCATTTATATTCCAGACGCTCAGTCTGGTTATAACCCGGCCCTCGAGACCCGTCAATGTGCAGGTAACATAGTGCAGGTGCTCGTATGTACTCGATGAGGTCCGCAGCGCTCCCAGGCATCGATATCGCAAGGTGCGCAAGACAAGGAAGATGGACAGGTGTCCGAAAAGTCACTTCTTCTATTCCGTTCAGAAACAACTCTGACGCTCCTCCCGGTTGGACGTGTTCAATGGTATGATGCTTGAACCAAAGCGTTTCCAACTGCGGAGTGTACTGCAATACAATAGCGGCCATCTTAGGCTCAAACACATCCTGTTCCAAAGACCCATCAAGAATGAGCACGCGCAGTCGGTCGAAAGGACGACTAGCATCCCGGAGTAAGGGCACGCAGCCATAAAAACTGGGAAGCGAAAGCGTGTGAAGCATCGGGCACCTGTACTGGTTCGCAGCATCCTCAAGAACTTGGTCCACATAGGGCCAGATATTGCTGTATTCACTAAACTCATCCTCCATGCGAACAGAAAGTACCTCAAGTGCCGGAAAGACTGCTGTCGGGAAAGGGAAAAAAATATCTTCAAGAATCCCTCCCACCGTGTTGCTCGTCTCTGCACTGACTTCCAGACAGTAAATCCGGGTACTGTACCCAGATACAGTCGTGCACAGGGACGAAACCGTATATGACCCGGCCACCCTAGGGCTAACGGGTCCAATCGATATCGTCAGAGGGAGCGTCCCCGCCCGTTCGAGCCGTGTGCGGAGATAAGCCGCTCCTTCGTCAGCTTTGTGGTACTGGAGTTGGACTGGCCCGAGACGGATGGAAGACCATAAGGATGGGGTGGAGTATGCGATCAAGGCAAGGTCTTTGCATGACTCGGTTATGTTCGCGGGTGAACAGTTAGCTGAAGATTTCACGGAGGATGTCAACTGGAAGTCTGAGCAAGAGCTCGGATGCCATGGAGGTGTATGTGTGCAGTATGATAACGACGAAGATGTAAATAATCCACGTTGATAAATAATTAAAAATTAAACACATAAAAGCCCTTTAATGGACTATTGAGTGTGAGTGTGAGTGTGTGTGTGTGTGTGTGTACATGGATATCTATCTATCCATGTAATGTACGGGGTATCCATATTTACAAAAATAGTAGCTAATATATAAATCCATCTTTTGAACCATACCAGATTATCCAGTGTTGCAAGACTGCAAGATGTAATGAAAGAGGGGAACGGAGTGTCAGAGGACAGGCAAGCATGTCTGTGTACGTATGGACAAAAGTGAGCATGGCAAGAGGGAACGAGAAGAAAAGGAGTGGTGGATGTGAGGAAGGTTAAAATAATGATAACGGGCCATGATAACGATACCGATGCCGATGAATGATGAGTGATGATGATAAATGATAAATGATGACGGTGGTGATGATTGCGAATGGCAGTTTGCATTTTCAATGCCAACACTGGTACTTCATAGTGCGGTGAGAGTATACTCAATGCAGCAATACCGGTGGTGCAACTGAGATTAAGCAATTAATTGTGGTGAGGACCGGGACCAAACCACGAGGAAATTGAACGCATCCAGTGGTCAGTCAGTCAGTCAGTCAGTCACTTGCCCGACAGTCGGCCGGTCAACCACTGGTTGGCTGGTCGGTCGCCAGACGACCGAATCCGAATACAAAACGTTCACCAAAAGAACGTGTTGTTCGGGTTATGCATCGGATTGCCCATCCTGAACATGACAATGTTCGACGTCAAACTCGAAAACTGTTTAAACCCACCATTAACACCACCAACATCAACAGAGAAATAACAAACCACTCACCCCATTCCCAACAAATGCCTGTGCCCTCTGCGCAACATACATATCCAGAGCCTGCGCAATCGGCTTCTGCTCCCAGCTCAATGACAAATCCCTACTCGTTGACACGTGCTCCCATTCCCCCACACTCTCCAGACCCTCCTTCAGCTCAGCCAACCACTCTCCCTTCCCATTCGTCATCACATACACCTTTCTCAGCCCCTTGGTCTTGCTTCTCACATCCGCCACACGCTCGACAATCTGCGTCACATTCGGGAAACAATGACGGAGATAAATCTCAGCGTTGGCAGCTTGCACATCGGCATCGTTACCCCCGGAAGGCGGTGTAAAGTGGTCTGGAAGGCCAGGAAAACTGTTATACCCGTTGTACACCGACGAGTGTCGGATAAAGTGCCAGCAATGCTCGTCAAAGTCCCCCCGCCGGATATGCAGCGCGAGCAGACCATCCAGAGGTTGGTAAGGAGGGGAAGGGGGATCACTTGGTGCAAATATTTTGCCAAAGTGCTTAGCGATGGGGGCGTATAAGGCTGCGAGAAGTGAGGAAGGTTTGCTCTCAAAGAACCGTTGATTGGTTTTGTATGCGGCGTGGATGAGTGGTGACCATCCAAATTTGGTGAATATGGGTGATTTGCGCAGGTCAGGCCACATATCTAGGACGCGATCCGATCCGAATAATCTGCCTCGCAGAACAGATTTTAGAGGAGAAGATTAGGGGGAATACAGGAAGGAAGACGTACATGTAATCAAATATTTGTTCCGTTCCTCTCGGTATCTCGATACATTGTGCATCCGTAGCGTACACCTTCTCCACGAGGGCATTTAACAGCTTTTTAGCTGTTGGATCCCACAAGCCTTCTTTAACTTTGTTACCGTTAATGATGTAACGTTCCTCTTTTGGACAGACTTCATTGAAGTAGTCTAGTGAGACGGCTCTTGGGACGTCCACGTCCTCACGACCCATTTCGCCCCCTACCATTGGCCCTGATCCATCGTCAATAAACCCAAACACTCGTCGTTTCTACGACCAGATACGTACCAGATATAAGCGCTGTGAGAGGTATCCGTGCAGGTATGAGGTGGCCATTATACTTGGAAAAGTCGGGGCTTTCTAGATCCCAGGTATAATTATAAAACACAAACCTATCAAACGCGTGGACATTAAGATGAATCATGCAACCTGAATACTCACGAGCGTTTGACATGGTACGCGAAATAGGCATTATATATCATTTCCTGCAATACATTCCCCCACCCGACACCTGTACGCGTCGTCGTCGTCGTCGTCGTCGTCGTCAGCAATCCACATCCGCATCAAACATCCACGCACCTTTCTGATGATTCCCAAAATAAATAAACTTGGCATGTTTACCATCAGGAAACGGTAAATCCAGGTTATGTGCCGGTAAATGTCGTTCATACTCCCTATACTGCGTATAGAGCGGGGGTTTCCCGTCTGGCAACGGCCAGGCTTCGGAGGGATAAGCAGCGAAATCCGACGAGGGGGATTCTCCGCTGTGTCGTGCGAGGATGTGGGGGAAAAGAAGGAAGTAGAGAAGGAGGGAAACGAGAAGGGCTAGGATGGTGCGTGCGTAGCGGCGGGGGATATTGATGTTACAGGAAGAGTCCTGTTTTTTGGTGGTGGTGGTGGTGGTGGTGGTGGTGGTTGGAAGAAGGACATATTCTGAAGAGGGCGTGAGCCTGTTGAGGACGGAGCCAAAGGACATCCTGAGTGGTGGTGAAGAGCAAAGACAGTTAGACTGCGCCCGCTCCCACGACCACCGCAAAAATGGCCCTGATTGACTCATACCTGCCAGACCTCCCCCGCCTCTCAGCCGGCAAAGTCAGAGACATCTACCAGACCTCAGACAACCACCTCCTCTTCGTCGCCACAGACAGAATATCCGCCTTCGACGTCCTCCTCCGCAATGGCATCCCAGACAAGGGAAAACTCCTCACCCAACTCTCCCTCTTCTGGTTCCGCAAGCTGGCCGACATCGTCCCCAACCACCTCATCACAGCCGATATCGACCACATGCCCGAACACGTCCGCAAGTACAGGGACCAGCTCGATGGCCGTGCGATGCTGGTGAAAAAGGCAATCGTCGTCCCAATCGAAGCTATCGTCAGGGGATATCTCACTGGTACATAACTTTGATCTCTTTACCAAAACCACCCCCGAAATTCAACCTATGCGCTAGGCTCTGCCTGGGCTGAATACAAGAAATCGGGAACAGTACACGGGATCAACTTCCCTGAAGGCCTCGTTGAATCCCAACAACTCCCCGAACCCATCTTTACGCCCTCCACCAAGGCAGAGCAAGGCGCCCACGATGAAAACATCTCTCCCGAACAAGGTGGGTACCTCATCAATATAACACCTTTTTTTCTTACTTACTCACTGCACGCATTTCACCAGCCGCCAAACTCATCGGTCAAGACCTCTACGACCAAATCTCTCGGACCTCTCTCCAGCTCTACCAAGCCGGCTCCCAACACGCCCTCAGCCGGGGTGTCATCCTCGCCGACACCAAATTCGAATTCGGGCTCATCCCATCCACCCAACAACTCATCCTCATCGACGAAGTCCTCACCCCCGATTCCTCCCGGTACTGGCCTCTGGCTTCGTATACCCCTGGAAAGCCCCAGCCTAGCTATGACAAGCAGTTTGTGAGAGATTGGTTGCTTGGGTCTGGGTTTAGGAAAGGCTTGGAAAGCGGTCCGGAGGGGAAGGAAGGTCAAGGATGGACCCTCGATGAGGATGTTGTCAAGGGCACCACGAAGAGGTATGCAGAGGCGGTAGAGCTGTTGACCAAAGCCTAAGTCAGACTAAGGGCTAAGTTATACGTATGTATGTATGCTACATCTGTTAGACATAGACATCAAACAAGTAGCCACACTTCACCATCTAAGCCACCGCTACAGTCTGAGGCTGATGCTGCTGCTGATGTCCCTGCCCACCCTCACCTTCACGTCCCTGCTTATGCCCCACGTCCTCTTCCCGCTGTTGCTGCCGTTGTTGCTGTTGTTTTTGTTGTTTTTGTTGTTGTTGTTGCTGCAACTGATCAAACGACATTGCACCCCCCGCACGCGCAACAGCCGCCCCGATCGCCTGCGTCCTAAGCGCCAGCCCGCGCGTTTTCTCAATAACAGTCTGATACACCGGCTGCGGTGGACGGTGGATCTCGATAACGTTCTGTATCGTCGACGATAATCAGTTATTAGATGGATGAGCCTAGTTGCCGCGAAACCTAGCAGCACCTTTTCTAAATCAATCTTGGCCTCCGCACCCATACGTGTCTCTCTAATCAGGTTGACAATCCACTTCTCCCCTTCATCCGGGGACAAATTAAGTCGTTCCGATAAATCCCTAAAATTAAATTAAATTAAAAAGAAATATCACCCCCCCACTCTCTATCCTGCAAACATCGAGGGAGCACTCACCCAATATCAATCTTCTGATGAATCCGACAATACGCCTCACTTATCAAATACCTCGCATTATCCAAAAACTCCTCTCTAAACTCTCCCAAGAAGAAATCATTCCCCACCAGATCCACAGCCTCCTTCAACGCCTTTTGCGCAGCCTCAAAATCAAACTCGACATACAGCTCCTTCAGGAACGACGTCACAGGATCTTGGTACTGGTATTCTTCCGTTTGAATCACTTTGACTATTTCTCGGAGCGCGTTGCGCACTCGAGAAGAGACAGGTTGCTGTTGTCCAGATGTTGTTGAAGAGAATGAGGAGGACGAGGACTTGCGAGAGAGTACGGCCGCGGCAGAGAGGTAGCGCACGATCCAAGGGCACGCTGTCTGGATCGTGTTCAGGTAGGCAGGTCCCATGAACGTGTCTAACAGTAACGTTCGCCCCTGCGGATGGTTGAAGTATACAAAGAGAGACCAGTGTACGAGCCATGTACGCGAGTGCAGCTGTGCTAACGCAGGGTCGCCAATCGTCGTCGAGGACGACGATGATGGAGAGGAAAGTGCGACCGTACCAGTGGTGTTGCTGGAACCGGAACGACTGTCGATAGCCTCGCGGAGCGTGTTGAGCTCTTCCAGTGCGATTTCCCAGTTTCCTGTGAGTATGTCTGAAGCGAGTTTACCCCAGTGCGCCGAAGTCGTCTTCTCCATATCAGTCGAGAGCACGCGGAAGTGGTACAGGTAGTCCGCTGCGCCGCTATAGTTGCCATACGAGAATTGGAACTGGCCAAAGTTGTACAATGCGTTGATTTGTTCCAAGGTGAGCTGGAGTTGAAGGATGAGGATATCAGTAGTGCAAGCGGTGGAAGGACGCACGTTGTAGTTATCTTTTAGGTATTGCAGATTTTGGATCTTGTCCTGCCGCAAAGACTGCGCAACGTCCGGGTTTTCGATAACATGTAGTACAGCCTGAGCTTCCTGCTGTAACCTCTCATTCGTGGACACCACCTGTTCCCTCTTCTTTGCAAACTCTAATCACGAAAATCCCTCTATCAATCACACCAATCCACCCACACACAAAAAAAAAAAGAATTCACAAACACTCACCGTCCGGTACCTCCTCATCAGGATAAATCTGCTGAAACAACGAAACCGCATAATCATGCATATTCGTTCCCTTCGCAAGCTCATACTGCGCAGCCTGGACTTGTCCGATGGGGAATATAGAGTTGTCCACAACCCATGCGAGAAGAGGAAAAACGAGATGCCGGTCGAGGTAGGGGATGATGATTTTCGTTAGGTCTTGGTCTGCCATTTTTGGTCTCTACTTTTTTTTTGTTTTGTTTTTGGTCAATCCCCGTTGGTTGGGCCTAAAGAGGCCGCTTTTGCGATAGATATCGTATGTGCAGCGATTGCCGAGAACTTTGGATCTGGCCTCTTGCCGTCACGGTCACGATCTGTCACAGTAGTTCAGCCAACCAACTCAGTCAAGGATTACCTCTCTCTTGACGATGTTCTTGTGAATGGGTTCCCTTTCGGGGGGGTCAAAGGATTATCTATTACCTACGGACGTTTACTAGTTCAATGTCTATTCTTTTATCTGAAATGTCGTGTGTGGCTATTATGGTCTGGGACGGAAATTGGAACACGGTAAGTATAAACGGTTCCGAAGATTGCTGAGACGGGCACGCTATGGTAATGACCCCATTCTTGTCGAAGCTGGCTTGAAGTCTCCACTTTTTTGGCCCGTCCTTGAAATTAATAAATACTAATCGGGCACCTACAGCAGTGAAGAACTTCAACTGCACGATGAATGACTTTTTTCTAATATGGCTGTGTGAGGATAATACAACAAACCGTTGGTATCCAAACAATGAATCTAGTGACCTCTGTAAACAGAAGAACAAGTCTCCAAAGAAGCCAGTCGTTCAAGATATAAACACTAGGCGCAACGGAAACAATCCCCATCCAAGTTAGATAATATCCCTGTCAGAGCGCTAGAATGTGCAGCCACACTGGTAGTCCATACGTGAGACCGTACCTTCGCAGTTGACGTGCACCTCTAGCGACGACATTCTTGCCTTCGTCTACCACCCAGAGTAAAACTAGCAGGGCTATTGCAAGGTAGATGTCCACCCACCCACTGATTTTCTCGTAACTAAAGATGAGGTTGCAGTTATTGACGACATTAGACGTTGCTTCGATCTTGCCCCTCCGACATACAAAGAAGAATTCCTTAGCGAAGACAATATTCGTCCTCCTGATTTCCATGACATGCACCTTGCCAGTAACTTAAGACTAAATAAGGTTTGGTATAGTCCTAAGATGATTCAAGTACTGGGCGTTTTCACAGAGCGTGCATTACCCAAACTGGGATACTCCATGCTTGGACGAGGCGTAGATGAATCAACCTTATTAGCACTCGAAACTGTCAGCAGTGCACTTGGGCGCATTTCTCTCTCATCTGCAAACACTGAAGGGGGCACGGCGGAAGCGTACAAAAAACTGCGTTTTCGAGAGCACCCAGAGACCCGCTTCGGCATTAGCATCAGGATCGTGGGTTTACGACCTCTTCCATTGGACAGCTTCCAACGAGAAAGTTAATTACGCCACTCGGGATGCCGTGCTATCCGTATGCCCACCTCCAGACACCGCTAACGTCTACCCAAGCCTACTGGAGGACTTGAAAAAGATCAAATCTCCTGAACAGCTTCAGTTGATGACATTCGAATTTATGAATCTCTCTCATGCAACTCAAAACGCCATGTCGTCGATTATGCACCTGACCAAGTTAAAGGAATTTCCTTGGGTGGACTGTCAGGCCCCAGATTGCTGTGCGTCCGTACGCGGCCCAAAGCCCGACGGAGAATCGGAACACGTACTTTGCCACGGTACCTAGGATAACCCAACACCAACAGTGACCACCAACGAGGCGGACACAGAGCGCGCCATATGGCTTATCCAGCGGGTTTGGTCACTTTGCAGCCCGCATAGAGCCCGTTTACTGACGTGATTCACGTAGGTATGGGCGGAGGCTGTGAAGCGCAATGTCACCTTCGTCGTAATCAACGCCTGGAATTACGAAATTATCGGTTACCGCAGCCGCGAGGATCAGGCTCTTTACCTTAATGAAATTATCGACATCGGGAAACAAACTAGAAGGCCTGGTTACCTTCGGCTTCATACCGGCCTCTATATAGCTGCGCTTCGGGATGCTTTAGGTCGCGCGGCAGGGCCTACCAAGAAGGAAAAAACTGTTGAAGTTTCGCACGTGAGTCTCCCGACAACCCCCCTGATTACTTGTCCTTACGAACCAATAGGACATGGAAATAAATAAGGAGGTAGTGGAGATCTGCCCATCGCCTCTTCTTCATATACGCAACTCCAACAACCCAACGGAGATGGAAGAGGCAAAGCTAGCTTTGAGCAATTTATCACGCGACCCGTACAACTCCGAGGCAGAGCTAACGGGCATAGAGTATACATTTAGAAGAGAGAGGCACTGCACCGACACAGGCTCGTTCATCCGTATGGTGCGCCCCCGCTCAGTCCTTCCCTAGGGTACCAATATGGAAATAATGGTTGAATTAGCATACTATAAACTACTTTACAGACCCTAGTTATATCGCTGTATTTTTGAAGTTGGGCGTACTCACGCCAGCTAGGTTTGCATAACTACCAATGTGTATCAATGGGTTCTTATTTACTTCCTAGCTATATGTAATATCAAGTGCAATGGTGCCACGAAAACTTAGGGAATCCCAGATACAAGACGCATGAATCGATGACAAGTGAACGACAACGAAAGACGACTATGATTTTGAGATAAACAGAATGCGCAAGAGTCGCATGACCTGTCGATGAGCACATATAACCCAGCTCTGACATGATGGATAGTTGGCCGCAAGGGTTATCTCAAACAGATATATGACCCAATGACGCAACAGAACGGGCGATATTAGTGGCACACGGTGTCTCCGAGAGAGAGAGAGAGAGAGAGAGAGAGAGAGGACAGCAGCGATACCCGTTTTGTCAGGGTCATGCATGTGGGAGATAGAGAAGACGCTTGAAGCCGCGCTAGATGAGGTGGAAAAAGGGGCAAAGATGTGAGGCATGCGACACGCATACGAACCCTTAGATCTCATTTAATTCTACAACCAAAAGTCCCTAACTACTACTTGACAGGTTCCGCCCGCAAAAGATCTAGCACAACCACCAACCCCAAATCAGCCATAGGCGTCCAAAATAAAAATAAAAACAAAAAACTCACCGTTCGCCACTTGCCTATCCTCCTCCGTCAGCCCCGAATCATGCGCCTCAAGGAATGCATCCACCTCATCCATCACATCGTCATCACCGCCTATAGCGTATAATCCGTCTTCCTCATCATCATCATCATCATCAACCTCTTTCGTGTCGTCAATCGCAAACGCCGTTCGTTGCTCCATCAGTGCCGCACTAGCGGCTTTCACCATCGGCATAGCGGAGAGATTGCCTGTTTCTGGGACAGGAGGGATGGCCTTAGTCTTAGTAGCAGATATGTCGACGGTTAGTGTAGACGTGGATGTGGATGCGGACGGCAACGACATAGTTGGTGGTGTCGTGACTGACAGCGTACTTGTGCCATCTATAGCTGTAGTTTGGCTCACATCCGGCGAGTCGGTTCTAAGACCCGATTTGGACGCCGAGCGACGCATAGAAGGCGTAAGCAATGACTCTCTTGCTTTAGGTTCTTGCAACGTAGTGATCCGTCCGATAGACGGACGGTGAATGACCTGGTGTTTCCCAATTGTCTTGCCAATCTCGTCCGTGAACATGTTGAACATCTTTTTATTGCTATCGGTTGCGATGGTCGACCAAATCTCGCTGAAGATGCCAGTACTAGCAACGGGAAGCTCGAGCTCCGGAAGAGGCTGGAGTCGGAAGGATCTTGGGAGGTCAGTCTCGAAGAAAGATTCGAGAATTTCGTCTGCTAGGACAACCATCCGGAACCTATAGAAACATTGCATTAGGGGATGGTAAGGATGGTGTGGTACATACGTTGCAAGGTTGAGGTAAGGTTGATTCGATTCGATGGTTGTTTCCTCACTCTGAGAGTCGCCCTCACGCTGTGGGAGTAGAGCATCGCCGTACTCGAATGCGTTACTCATGAACCGGCTCACAGCACCCAGATAAGCATCGCCAACTTCGTACCGGAATATAAACTGTAAATTCATTAGTAAACTGCTCATTGGGGAACGAAGTATTGAATACCAGTAATGATTCGGATAACGTTAGCACTTCATCCTTTGTCAAAAACCCGTCCTTGTTCTTGTCATGAAGGTTGAAGAACCATTCGATGTTCTCCATCAGATCGTTAAACATCACACCGTCCAAACCAGATACAAGGTCCTGCAGGCGAGGACGTAGGGCTCAGCAACACTTGTCACAGTGAGCGGAATGGAAGTTTGACTCGCCTGGAACGACAACGCCCCTCGACAAGACGTATCCCAAAAGTAAAACAACCTGTCTATAAACTCGTGCTCCGCAACCTCCCTATCCATACGGCGCTACCGAGTGCATAACGGCATCGTCAGCTATTTACTTAGCACCTCGACGACAAAGAACTGCACATACCGTCAACCCGTTTATGACAATCTTCTCATCCCTCGCCCACGTCGCAATCTCACTCAAGAATTGCCTAAATGTCTTCAACTCGATCCGCGTCTCGGGCTTCTCCTCATACCCATCATTCGTCGTAAACAGCGACGGAGGAGGTGCGGATGCCGGTGGTGGAGGAGCAATACACATTGCCTTATACAGCGCGTCATAAACAAGCCCCGCCTGTTCCTTGCTGAACCTGGCGAGGGTCCTCAGATTCCTAACGGCCGAACGCTTGGAAAACATTTCAATATTGTGGATGATCTCGTTCCGGAATCGTTTTCGCTCCGAGAGGATCATTTCATCAGTAATGATAGAAAATTCGCGGAAGGAAATGAGAAGGAGTTCTTGGAATCGCGTTATGGCACGTGCACGTTGGTCACTTGAATTCGGGTGGGCGGATTGGTCGAGGGAGGCGAAGTATTCCCTCATTACGCTGGAAGTGACGGCAGTACGCTAGTGAGCGTGATAAGATGATAGATAAGGGGATTCAGCGTACTTGAGGAAACCGCCATCATCTTGGACTTGTAATAGCTTCTCGCCATTGATCTTCAAGATAGCTAAACCACGTCATCAGTAAGAAAACGTATTGTTAACGAAGGTCAAACCTAGTCTGTCAAAAGTTGTTTACTTTAGGGAACAAATGGAGGCAGACGACTCACCCTACTTGAAACAGGACTTTAGGGCCCATGCAGAAGAAACAGTCAACTATCCGGAAGGCAAACACCATTGGCATGCTGTTGATATACCTGTAAACCTTGATCAGCGTCGCACCTGTGATCAGAATAACTCGATCGTACAAACTAAGGAACCAGGGGAGGGATGCGACTGATAGTTGTACGTCAACCGATTCAAAGTAATCGTGGATCATAGGCAGACATCGCGCAACTAGTGCTTCGAACACTCGCTGATCGAGCAGCGTCCCATGCATGGACGGCCTATAGCATGTATCACTTCAGACCCACAACCCGAGATTCGTGGGTCTTTTAACATACGAGTAATATCCCGGAAGTAGTCTGTCGCAAAGAACTTCGAGGAGCCAGAATGCCTGCTCCTCGGACATATAGCTGCAGCCTACAATCAGTTAAAGTAAATGGGACTAGAACGCCAGATACTCGCATTAGTATTGCTGCAGCAAGAATGTTCATCGCCTGCATTTCAGGTTAACTACGCTTACGAAACGTTCGACAGAAACTGACCTGACAGTAGCCAAGTTCCGGATTTTTAAATGAATACGCCTGCAGTACCCTCCGTAGTGCAACTATACCATCTTCAGATTGGTAACCTGCATATTCCGGCAAACTTCGATGTAGATCCTTCTCTATATCCTCAGTGCTAATACTTGTTTTACCCTCGTTTTCTTCTAATAACTGGTCGTAGTAACCTGGATTTGAAAACCGGAGAAATATCGACCCAGAAAGTGTCTCCCATATTTCTCCTCGTAGTCTGTTCGGCAAGCCGACTTGTACAAGCCTCGTACACTGAGGATAACGCAGTAGAGTAAGGTTGCGCCCGTGGGCTATGGAAAAGGCCATTAGATTGGTGATTGATAGTAGGGACAAGGTTCACACCTCGTAAATATGTAGTCCATAGCTTTATCTTTGACGCCTCTCGTAGTCTGTACCAAGCTTAGTAAAGGATCGACTCGCGACACGTCAGATGCATACTTTTTGGGGTCTCCGGGAAATTTGAAACGCAAACCTAGCCCACCGTGATATAGATGCTCTCGCATCTGAGAGCCTCCCTTCTCCTCACTGATTAAACTCCCGTCTTCTCGTTCGTTGTCGGCGACATTTGATGAGGTGGATACGAGTGCTTCGGAATAGCATGTCTTGGTGAACGATTTGACAGCTTTCATCTGACCCTTCTGCAATTCGATCTTTAACGAGTCTCGGAGCACAGCGCAGAACGCATCTGCTGTTGGGCGCAGAGATGTTAGTTGAACAACCTGAACATGGGCGCCTTAGGTTGGTGGGAGCCTGTTGCGAGGCTAGTTAACTACGTACAAGTCGCAGGCCGTGCGAAGTCGACACGCTGAGCGCATATATCCCAGCCCCGGCATTCAATCGTTCTACACGACGAACGGTTGCAAGAGGTATCGTAAAACGGACTGACTTGCGGTCCAACGACGTAAACGAGAGGTATGGAGGTACGATATACAACTTCCCAGCCTACGCCAGATGCCTTGTCAGAGAAACTGTCAGCAGGCAGCACCGGTGACTTACGTAGGAATCTTCTTCCGCGTCTCCGAGCGAGAGGACGGCGCTGATGTCCATTCTGTCGAGGTCGTGTGCGGCTGCATCTGTGAGGGTGGAAGGTGGGATTGCGAAGAATATATGGGTGAGTTCGTCCTTTGTTGGCTCTTTGAAGTTGCGCAGAGCCGTTGAGATCATGGCGATCTCGTGCGAGTGCACGCGTGCAGGGCCGACTCTCCCCCGACGTTGCCTTCTTGCCTTTTTCGGCTTGGGCGCTGCAGGTCACGCCGTCACGTGACTTATTAACTTATGATGTGGCGCTTTATATGAATGAAGCGGCAAGCGTCGTAACAAAGACTTTGGCCATCGAGTCACTGCGATCCCCGTTTTGTGGATGCACTATGGAATCGAAGCGTTCCGCCACTCGCTTTCAGCTCGTTGTATATATATACTTAGAAGCAAAACAGACTTGGCTTCAGATCCTGTTCCTCCCATTTATCGCGTGCCGTCGACCAGGACACAATTGATTAACGCCATACATCACGAACACTCCCTCACGCAGCACATGTCACTTCACCAACTTCCACTCCCCGATGAAAGTTTCGCCTGCTGTAACGCCGATCAAGCGCAGAGCACCGGACGATCCTCGCACCTCAACCCAACACATTGTAAGTCGAAGCTCATATTTACTGCTCCTATATAATCCTAATCGTGCAGGAATCCAAGACCTACACCCTCATTAAGGACTTCTTCTATAAAAAAGTTCCGGAGATTACCGTCGAAGGAAAATATCGCGTTCGAGAACCCGCGAAGTTCGACCTTCATCTGGATAAGAAGCTCATCCTCGAGAAAGTCAGGCACGCACCAAACATTGCGGACGACTTACTCACTATAGCCACAAAAGGATTAGAGCAGCTTGAACATGAGGGTACTCTTCCATCAGAAAAGGGAATTTCATACGAGATATTACTTCGCACGATCTCTCCACCCAATACAGACTCAGGCATGGTAGACTATTATGCGAAAAACATTGCCAACAGCTGTGCTATGATATCCGCCACCCTTCTCCTCCGCTTACCAAATTGGAAAGCTGCAGCTCTCTTAGAATACTCGCAGGACGTCTCCGGCCAAAGCTACGCAATAACTGATGGATACCTATGTCTAAAGCCAGACTCTCTGGACCTTCCTACAAAGTGGGATTTGCAAAATCAAACCCAGACTATGCTGAAAGAGACAAATAAGCGCTTTCCTCGGCTTGCAACATGGGCGTTCAAGCGTCTTGGCAGCAAAGTGAACGAGAAAAAGATCATGCGTGAAGTACTGCGGCTTTCGAACTTGGACAAGTTTCCGTGGACGTCTTGTAGAGGAGACAAATGTCTGGATTTGTCTCATACCGGGTCCCCCCCTGTTACTGGGCCTTTAAGAGGAAGAGGTGTGGATGCAGAAACTGTAAGGCTGGTTGAAGCATTATATTTTGACGACGACCAACATATGAAAACCAAAGAGGTAGATACGAGAAGCGCGAAGTATATGTTACAGCAGGTAACGTCTTCCACTCACTGTCAGTCATTACACTCTTCATATACAACAGAAAGGCATGGGCACAAAGCGTAGAAAACGATACCACGTTCCTTATCATAAAATCCCCTAATTATGAAATTATTGGCTACCGCGACCGCGACCATCAAACACTACACCTATCTGACCTCATCCATGTTCCAACGTTTAAAGACGGTTACATGAGATTGCAAATCGGATTATACATGGCCGTTCTACAAGATGCCATTGAGAGGTGCGAACTCGGAAGGCAATTAGAGCCTCCCAAAGTCAAATATGACTCCCCACGCGCTCAGAAAACTGAAGTCAAGAAACCAAAAAATGAGCGGGAGCGCATGGTAAGATTAAAACCCAACCCAAGCCGTCTTCTGCAGGCGTCCTCTAACACTGGTCAACTCAGGCCCATCTCGAAACCGTCCAAGAAGCGCTGAAGAACTACAACAGACTTGTTTTCGACCTTCGCAACGCTCGAGGTACCAAGCCCGATTTTCTGTGCCGGACACCGTTCTACAGAGCGAGTGGACCTAATAACAACGAAGATGGGACAATATATTTTGCACTACAGTCGATGCCCGATGATAACGTGTTCGCTGGTCGTGTCACGGTCAAACAGATCTCAACCAAGCAACTATTCGCGTGCAAGGTGGCGTGGGGGCAGAAAGCAGTAGAGAAACTTAGTAATGAGTACCAGGCGTACCTGTTATTGAGTGAACACGTTCCTTGTCTTAGGGTGTATGGCCTATTTCGCTCGGAAGATGGGAACGCCGTTATGATCATGCAGTATATCGACCATCCGGCAGATCACATCCACTGGCAGGGGTGCCGGTACGTTTCTCTGCCCAGCTCCACAGGTCATCTAAACTAACACACCCTCCTCAGCAACGAGTATGAGAAACTATTGGGAAAGATCCACGATAAGGGTCTTGTCCTTGATAGACTAACAGAAAACAGTCTTCTCTGCACCGGTCATGGCTTCTCTTACTTGGTCTCTCTATCTGGCCTCCGAAAAGCCAAGAACAAGGAGGACCTAGAGCACGAGAAGGAGGCTCTCCAAGCCCTATTCGCTCGACCTAACCAACGATCCCGCATCAGCTACGGCGTCTCCATCGGGCCTTTCGCTGCCATCCACGATTTTGGCGGGTTGTCGGAATGCAGCAAGCCTGAAGAGAAATTCGAGTTTGTCGTTACGCAGATGCGGATCGAGGCCCCAGAGACGGTCAGAATTTCGGATGGACAAGTCCCTTATATGATCGATGTTGAGTTTGGAGATAAGAAGGCGAGCGATAGGTTCTTTACGGAGTGGTGTAAAGCGCGGAAGCCACCTGGTTTTGAAAAGTTGGGATGTGTTAAGATGTGAATTAGGTATGAGTTAGGTATATGCACTTGGTAACTTAAATGTAGCCTGCCTTTACAATGAATATATTTATGTTAGTGTGTTAGTATATTTATCCACTGTGCGAGGAAGCGAAGCCATGTTTTCTTTTTCTTTTACTTTTTTTAAAAAAGGTGTGAGACGTTGGCATTTGCCGACATCGGCGTTCTTGTCAATGTCCAATGTTGCGAACCCCAACTTTCGGCTCTTTTCTCTCCCTCCCTCCCTTTTTTTTTTTTTGCGTTGCTAATGTATAGGCGAAAAAAAAAAAAAATAGGGAGAGGGGATACCTCCCTGAAAAAAAAGGAGAAAAACTAGGACTATCTACAGGGTTGAGTGGGGCGAGTGAAGACAGGGTGAACCCGCCTGTTCTGTATAGTGTGAGTCGGCGGCACCTGGAAGTTTGAACTATGTACAGGAAATCTCTCCTCCGAGCCCCGGGCCACCATCAATTTTCGGACCTAATAGCAGTGTGCCAAGATATTCGAGACGCGTATCCACGCCACAGCGAGAAGGGTGCATATCGCAGACCCTATCGGTTTCCGAGCCCCGCGACGGCGGTGGAACTTTGAAACAGCCCTTGGTGAGTATCTCGGCCTCGCTAAGTTATGAAACAGACTTAGAATATTCAATATTCAATAGTACGGTACTCGCGATCCGGTGGGTCACTCCCCATCACTCCCCACTTCCGCACAGGGATGCACCAAAAATGATTGGATGGCTAAGTAACGTTATTGTTCGAGGTATGACAAGGTACACACATTTTTGATCGCCCCCTTGAGCGCTTGAGCGCCGGTTAAGTATTTCTGATGGTAACACCACATATGATCGATGGCGGAAACAGCCGACGACGCCGTCCTTCTCTCTCTCTTTTTTTTTTTTTTTTAATAGGAACAAGCCTACCACAGGTTTGGTTGTACGTGGGGAAAGAATACTCCAGAAAAAAAATGGGACATCAGAGTTGACAGGGTGAACCTATCTAATCTGTGTAGTGTAACTCAGGTATGCCGGGGCACATGACTAGGGAAACTAAAGGGGAACTCATGACATCCTACTACAAGGACTCTACAACGTCCAGAGTCTGGGCTAGGGTTGAGAGGACGATGCCCTTGCGACCTTCACTTTTTGGCCAGTCCTTATCGGGCACCAACGAAGTTGAAGGATTCCCGCATTCGCCCACTTGGCAAGTAGTAGATGCTACTTGTATCACTAGAGATAGCCGAGGGCGATAATGTTGCCTCGTTTGACAGATAATCGTCATCATAGATCATTCCCCCAGGCCACTGCACAGATATCCAAAGAACGACAAGGCATCAAGTGGGTTTACGTTTTGTATGTTGCTGTTCTCGAAACGGCAAGTCTCAACATCAGTTGCAGCTTTGTACAAAGTATAACACATTCACAACAAATTATTTGTTCTCAATGATTTGAGGGGCTATGGAAAGAATACAAACCTCGATGTCAGTCGTTCAAGATAAAAATCCTGCGTGGGGCGTGGATATTCCCCATCCCAGTTAGATACCGTCTCTGTTAGTCCCTCATCCTCCGATATGAGTCGTTGCTGAAGTACTGATGTCCAAGAATATTTGTCACCTCTAACCACCCAAACCGTTTAGCCCACAGCGAAGTACTCGCATTTGTCAACCCCGACTATTCACAGAGTAGAAGGTGCGGTAGTTCATACGTGAGACCGTATCTTCGCATCTGACATGCGACTATAGTAGTGGCGCCCTTTCCCTCGTCTATGAACCAGAATGCAACTAGTACGTGAACGTTCTGTCTTTTGACACTTCTGTACTAAATTCGATGCCGTAGTTATTGACGACATTAGACGTTGCTTCAATCTTGCCCCTCCGAGATACGAAGAAAACCATTGCAGTCCAAAAGGTTCGATCCGTCCTCCGACTTCCTACGACATGCATCTTGCCAATAGCTTGAGACTAAGGAGGGTCTTGTGCTTCTCTAGCATGATTCCTCAATTAGGCCGTGTGACGGAGGTTGCCTTAGCCAAACTGGAATATTCGGGGCGCAACCAACAAATACATGACCCAGCCTCGTCAGCGTTTAAAACCGTCAAGAGAAAAATTGGGCGCGCTTCCGACTCATCTGGAAACACAGAAAGGGATATGGTGCAAGCGTACAAAAGTCGCGTATTCGAAAGCATCCGAAGTTCGGTCTCCGCACTAGCCCCTGGATCCTACAATTGCGACCTTTTCCGTTGGACAGCGACGACATCAAGAGCTAAATACACCAATCCAGATGCGGTGTTGTATTTGATCCCACCTTCAGACACTGTCAACGTATTCCCAAGCCTGCCGAAGGGCTTAAACAATATAGATTGTTACCAACATTTGATGGTATACGAATTCACGAGCCCCTATTGCAGATCTCGACAGATGATGTCGTCGATTATACACCTGGCTTCGTTAGAGAAGTTCCCTTGGGTGGCCGGTTCGAGTCCGGATTTCTCTGGGCTCACCCAACAATGATCGTCCACCAGGCGGACGTACAGGGTGCCATATGGCTTCTCCAGCAAGTTTGGCCACCTTGTAATAGCGTGTACAGAATTCATTTGCTGACCTAGTTAATACGGCGCAGGTATGGGCGGAGGCAGTGAAGTACGATGTCACATTTGTTGTGATCAACGCCGGGAATTACGAGATAATCGGCTATCGCAACAGACTCTTTACCTCAGTGAAAGTTATTGAAGTCAGCAAACAAACTGAAGGGCCCGGCTACCTTCAACTTCATATGGGTCCCTATATAACTGTGCCTCGTGATTTTCTAGACCGGGAAAGCCTCGCCGGAGGAAAATGAAAATGTAGTCGAAGACATGATTTTCTCACCCTCCCAAAAAAAAACCCTTGTTCTTATGAACCAAATAGACTTGGGAGTAAAGAGAAAGAGGGATATCGTGTTTACAATAACAGCTGAAACACATACCATGGATTACTTTACGGATTCTAGTTACATCATTGTCTTATACTGCCAGCGTGTCCTTGCTGCCTAGCTAGATTAAATACGAATCGCCACGATATTGATTTTTCAAAGCACGATAGAGGTATAGACAGGAAGCACTTCCCATCATAACAATGCTAATAATACGATAAGAAGGATGCAGGCTGAATCACCTGTGCCATTACGAACATGTTCTCCCCCGGATATGTCTGGTTTTATCAAGCCGAAATTAGATGATTGAGTGAGAGGAGAAATAGCTAAGGATAGGACAACACTCTCTGCAACCGCAACAACAGCACCCCGATGACCCCCAAACACCTGTACACTCTCCCTATTTGCAAGCCCACGGGTATACCTTGTAGTTCTCACTTCCCGCGACGACGTTTTTCTTCCGGATGCGTTCGGTCTTACCGTAACGCTAACACCAATGGTTCGCAAGATGCATCAGACCACGACCCTAGAAGGATGGTCTACCCAAATTCTTATACATAAATCCGAATCAATGGAGCCTGTCGCGATCATGTTCTCTTTTGGATGTGTCTAGTTTTACCGAGCCAAATTAACACAACTCAGTGAGAAGTGAATCATCTACGGATAAGACGACACTCACTGCAACCGCAACAACGACGTCCTGATGACCTTCCAATACCTGTACAATCTCCCTCGTTTGCAAATCCCATAAGTACGTCTTGTGATCCTCACTTCCCGCGATGATCCACTTGCCACCCGTCACGCTGAAGCATGCTGATATGCAGTATTTTGTATTGACATGGCCAGTGTACGTTTTTAGGCAGCGTGTTGTTTGGTAATCCCATAAACGGATGGCACTGTCGTGGGCTGTAGAAAGGATGTATTTTGAGTTGGGCGAGAATTGGACCTGTTGGCTAGATAGGGTGACACGAGATGATGAAACAGAAAATGACTTCAATGGAGCACTCGCTTACCAGATTGCATCATGTCCCTCTGCAAGCGTCTTTAAACATTGTCCATCACTTGTGTTCCATATCCGTCTGCCATACATCGTTAAGGCGTGCACACCAGCGAAACCGGCACTAAACGTACATCAGTCCATCCAACGCACACGAAACGATAAGGGTAGCGTCTCTATTAAAGTGAACGGCAGTGACATAGTCAAGGTGCGCATGCAGCGTCTTCATACATTTTCCTTTTACAACCACTTTGTTCAGCGGGCCCGAAATTACTAGACCCGGAACGACACACACATACCTCTCGCCACATTCCATATCCGAACGTCTCCATCACAACCACCAGAGACGAGTAAATTCGAGGCCAGGTTGTAATTGAGACAAAAGACCCATTTCGTATGGCCTTTTAAAGTTTTCTGCGACGACCCCTTCAACCCCGCTCAGCGAACACGGATGATGGTAACAAGACGAGTGCGAAACTCAACTGCCTTCACATCCCATACCCTAACCGTCGTATCATCCGACGCAGACGCCAAATGTGCACTATCAGATGCCCAGGCGACATCGGAAAGACCCTCATTATGACCAGAGAGGTCTTTGACGTGTTCCCCCGTCTCCGGATTCCAAATCTTGATCACATTCTCGGCACCTGTCCTTTCAGTTTTTACGTATCACGAATCAAGGGAGAATGCGGGATTACAGTAGTAATGTGGAACAAAATACCTGATTAGCTCTATAGGGATTTATCGAGCGAAATGGACAGACCACAGGAAGCCAGCAATTTTCCATCCGGGCTGAATTTGACGGCCGATATAGACTTGGTATGCCCATGTAGTGTATGTAGCAATCTATAACGTGGTCGTTCTCTGGCAACAGCAGAGGGAACAGGTTGAACAGAAGGTATCCGAGTCGCTGATGGTGGTGGTGGTGGTGGTTGGGGCGCAGATGTCTGGTTTTCTGGGACTTGCAAGTCCTCCTCCGTCGTTTGAGACGCTGTCTCGTCGTCTGTCGAAGAATCATCCATTCCTGCTAACGGACTCATGGGTGTCTAGTACAAGATCAATAATATTGATTACGGTATCAAAAAGTCCACTATCTTATCTATAAGCAATTACTACTGATCCAAATGGATCCGAACATGCTGTCCTAGATTATCCCTTCTACTAAATGACTTCCCGCAGCCTTTGTATGGACATACATGCGCTGTATGATTTTTTTTAAATTTATTTATTAAAAAAAGGTTTGAACGGGGATTGGTCGTACAACTCACGCTTATCCTCGGTGTGGATGCTCCTGACGTGCCGCTTCAGGTGTTCGCCTCGCCTAAAACACTTACCGCACCCAGGAACCATACAAACGAACGTCCGTTCCTCCGCTGCTGACGCTTGTACTTGCCCATACTCATGCTCTTGCTCCGCATCTAGATCTCTGCCTCCAGCTGCGACAGCCCTTCTCCTACCTCTCCGACCACTAGGACTCAAAGTCACGATTCCACTAACCGGAACACCCTCATCCACACTTCCTCCACCACGCAAAGAAGGCACATAGGGCACTTTCCTACCGCGACTCTTCTTCGTCAAATTTGGTATGGGAGCAGGAAGCGGAACTCTTCTGGTTCTGCTGCTTTCGCCCTCGTTTGCATTATCGGCAGCCTTGCTCCTCGTGGAAGCTAGGCCACCATGACCGCTACCGCCTGCTACCTCAGTATATCCGGGCCCGACCATATCTTGTTGTTCTCGTGCTTTGGTGATAATAGCCAACGCGCGCGCTGCACTGCCTTTTGCTTTGCCTTTTCCTTTTTTCTTCCCTTTCTTGGCTTTCGCGGCTGTCGGTGTCGACTCACCAGGTGGACTCAGAGACGTGAACATGGTTGTCGGAACTGTAGGCGAAGACGACCTAGACGGAACGTACGCATCGGAATCATCATTTCCGGAATCAGGGATATCGTTTTCCTCATCATCCTCACTTCCAAAAGAGAACTGAGGAGCAAAAGAGGAGGCTTTCTTCTTCTGCAAAGTCTCTGATTGCGTATAATCGTCGGCCTCGTTTACCCGCTGGCGCTTCAAGCGAGAAGCGGCACTCAAATCATCGGGTTGCAACACCGAGGCGGATGTCAGTGGCTCGATTTGTCCTCTCAATCGTTTTTGGCTCGTTCTGCTCGACTCGCTGCTGCTTGGAGATCCAGGTCCTATGTGTGTGTTGTATAAGTAATGTTCCAGCTCCTGTTCGTCCCTCCCAAAGGCATTCGGACGCGGTAATAAACTAAGAGGCGGCTGATAATCCGAAGATAAAGAGAAAAGTAATTCTTGTTGCGGCTCTCCGGCAAACGGTTCACCAATACCTACACCAATATCAGCAGTCGGCTCGTTAAACTGACTCAGGAAAGCTTCTTCAGCGTTTGACATGCCAGGTATTGAGAAGGACAAAGATGGCTGTAACGTGTCCGACTCCGGTGCTACAACTTCGTATCCCGGTTGATGATGAAACGCACCATGTACTGAGGTGCCCATACCGTATAAACCGCCATCAGGTAAAAAGAACGCTTGGCGGGAGCCGGGAGTCGGTGTCATGTCCAGTTGTCCCGCCTGAGACATCACAACGGCGGGAATGGGCAATTGTGCGCCAAGATAGCCACCCTGAGATGTAGGCATGTAGGTACTATCCTGTGGCTGACGTATATGAGAAACGCCCGACGAGGAGGCTAATGTCGAGGGCCCGGGACCGGCAGTTGTTCCAAAGGTATAGCCACCCGTAGAACCAGATCCGACACTGTTATCCAGAGTCACAGAACGCTCGGGATAAGAACCAAAATAGTTGAGGTGATGGTCGACGTCGTCCGCCATTGTGCGGGGTCGTGGGCTTGCAGCAGGCGCAGGGAAGCTACCACTCGTAGGAAGGACATAATCACCCCAAGCAGCAGCAGCAGCAGCAGCAGTCGGTGTAGGATAACTAGAAAGCGACCGCCCAATAAGAGATTCAGACTCTAAACGATGTTCCGAAGGCAAAAGCCGCGTCGATCTGCTTTCGGTACCGAATTCAAGACTTGAGGGTGAGAAGTTGAAGAGATGCGAGACACTCTCATCAAAGTCAAGTTCGAATGGATCTGTGCCTCGTAGCTGCATCCCGGGAAATGTCAAGAACAAAAAAGTGGCGTTTTCCATCCCATAACGATCGTCTAAATATTGAGGCGGACGGATGAGGCTGACAGGCACCACTTTTGTATCAGGTAATAATAAAGATTGAGAGGTTTCTTTCGAGTATATTTGTCAGAAGTTTCCAGCGGGTCAAACGTCAAAGATACCGATTAAAATGGAGTGCGAATAACCATGTCGAATGATATGTTTTGGGAAAGGAGGTCAAGATCATTTCGTTGACTTGGCAAACCACTGATTAGGGGGCATAGATTATATATAGATCGAGCACAAGCCATGCTTACACAAAACAGATATCCAAAAAGATGAGGGTAATTAAACTATCAATGGGACGAAAATCAGAGCTAGCCAGGTGCCGAGATGTTAAAATGCTGGAAAGTACAGCGTTAAAGGCATAAATCCACACATATCTGCATAGGCTTACAATAGTTGTATACAAGCCGAGCCTCGACGACTTGTTTTTGTGGTCCGGTGAAGTACACACGCCTCGTGAATCGATTCTCGCCGTTGATTTCCTCGACGCCCCAGGCCTAGAAGTACGTACGTCATCCCAAGCTCGCACCAAATATAAACCTTACTCACCTCATTCGCACTCCAAATAATCCTACTCCTTCGGGGATTACTTTCAATGTGGGATTGGACCAGGCCATGTTGATAAGTTTCCACGGTCCAGCCTTTGGCTAGAAATTCTTCGTTGAGATCTTCAGCTTTACATCTCCTTGCCTTCACAAGCATAGAACCGAATATACGATCTTCGAACTCCGCCTCCTGCCACAAAAACGCCCTGTGTTCCGCTGTGGTTGCAATACGACCGGTAGTAGTATATTCATCAATGTCGATGTGTTCTATGCCTTTATCATCCTTATAGTGCTTGATCTCAAGGGTGACGCTAGCAAGACCAATTACTTTACGCGCGAGCCACCCGATGCCTTGGAGTTGCAGGATTTTATCAGTATCATCGCTCAGAGCGGCGTTCTAAAAAGGTGCGTGAGGCTGGGTCGATAGATGATGAAAAGCCTCTGTTCTACTTACCAGGATAAACCTTCCCGAAATGTCAAGCGTATTAAAACCGAAAGGGACGGTACCGACCATAAGGAAGGGACGAAAGGATGTTGAACAAAAGCGGGGTATGACATAAATAATTCATCACTTAATCAGCAGGAGTTGATGCACCTAAAAATAGATGAGTTTCGAGAAAAAATCAAGTAGCCCACCGCGAGGATCGAACTCGCAGCCTTCAGATCACGATAGGTGACCACGGATGTCCGCCCGCTCGTAAAAGTCTGACGCTCTATCCAATTGAGCTAGGCGGGCGTTGTAAATTACAATAACCATCCACAACAGCGCGTGTGACTAGCTATTCCAATAATAGGTCTTCCGTGGAAATAATTCACCTAACAGATCAGTGCTGTGGGCAACGAACATTCTGGCTCAGATAAGGGTTGGGTGACTCTTCTGGGTTGATACCGGGTAGTACTTGCGTTCCCTTATACTGTATCAGTCTTGCGTCCTATCATGCCCTACACAGGCAAATGAGAGTGTTTCAGTGTTTCGTCATCTTGTTTAATCAAATGTCCCTGTTGTGCTCCATCGTTGCGGGTTTGCCGCACGCAGTGCTGGCGTATGCTTTAATACTTGTTACAATCGTTACTACTGTGTTGTATCTAAGCCTACGCCGAAATACAGCTCAGGTTACTAGCCTGAGAGAGAAAGGAAAAGAAAAAGAAAGCCAGAAGAGGTAGCAAAAATCAGGTAGGACGGAACAGTTCTTCTTCCTGTATCGTAACAATGTACTGGGTGGTCTTCTTATACCAATGGCCCACTTTCCTACCCTACCATCAATCTTCTGCTTTTCAAGAGTCCCCTCCTAGTCCGGGACAACAAAAAGAATAATCATATTTCTCGTAATTCCTGGTCGAAGACCGTTCAGGCCAGGGTCTCGGAACTCAAACGCCTTTTGAACCTTCTCCAAACCTTTAATATGGTCGGCGGCGGTAGTCACTTGCAAAGCGATAAGAGGTGAGAAGCCAGACTGAGAAAGTTTGAGTTGGTACAGGAAATAATCAAAGGATGGAAAGGCGGGAAATTGTGGCTGGAGGTACCATGATGTACCATTCTCGACGGATAATCATAAGCGGTGTGTCAGGTCATCGAAGACGACGTGATTGCCTTTGTTGAAAGTGAAGTCAATCTCAAGAACGGGGTCGCTATCGAGGGACTTGCTAGCAAAGGTCTGGGGACTATTTTTTAGGAGTCGGTGAAAGTATGTTTCAAACATCTTGAACAATCGGTGTGCCACCAAACGGCACGGTAGAACTTGTATGCTTCGTCCATGTTTCGTTCGCGCATGTTCTCTAATATTGCCGAGAAAGCCCAGTCAGAAACCGGCCCTACGAGATACGTTCCCACAAATATAGGAAGCTTTCTGAAGTCGCTTTTAGAGTGATGTCGGTGTTTTTTTTTTTGCAAGAATAACCTATAAACTGTGAGCGGGCGAATCGATCAAGTGGAATATACAAACGAGGCGACAGCAAACTCTTCTCGCGACTATGGGTTCATTATAAACGCACAGGATTCAGTTTGTCCAGTGTACGCTGAAGCTCAATGAAGTCGTGTTTGGTCAGGTTTGCGGTACGGAAAATCTGGTTAAATGAATCTGTCCTAGTTCGTATTCTGAGATGAGGATGGTGTGATGGTTGCTAATAGGGTCATAAATGTCTACAATTATGTGGATGTGGTCTCTGGGAGGATGAAGTTCGGTTGTACTCCGGCTCCTCACTTATACAATCTAACCGTGAAACTGGCTATTCCAATAATAAGTCTTCCGTGGAAACACTGACGACACTCATCATATCGATATCTATTGCGAAGGACATGAGAATGCACCGCAATATTCCGCTCTTTGAACAAAGGAAATACTTCACCTAACAGATCGGTGCTGTCCCACGTCCTTTGTTGTAGTATTTCCCCAATCGTCATACTCTCCACTTCATGTATGCGAACTTGCTGTTGTAATGTCGGCGTCGAGGGCCCACTAGCCATCGAAACGTCTTGCGATTCGCTATACAGCCGGGAAATTGAGGGGAGAGAAGGTAACGAGCATTCTGGCTCAGATAAGGGTGACTCTTCTGGGTTCATGACCTGCGATCGAACGACCGAATGTTTCGGTCTGTTTCTATTGCTGGTTGGTATCCTGTACACCGGAGGTCTCTTCTTCCGGGGTGTCTCCATGTCATATAGATCCTCAACAGAAGCACCGTGCGTGGTATCCGCAATCTGATGGTGCTGTCTTGGACAAGGGAACATCCATTTACAGAAGCTACTACACACGCGATAAATCTCCTCGTCTGTGGTGACTGGTAGAGCTTGTGGTGTGGCGATAGGATTTATAGGCTCAGACATTGAAAGACTGTATGTTCCTGCTAGGTGGACCGGTGTGTGTACGTGTAGTCTGCACTTGCAACGTAGAAAAAGAACTGAAATTTCGAATAAAGTCCTATCGCAAGGTCGATCTGACGTCACCCCCCCACGTTGGAAGTTGGTGATGCAGGATCGTGGTATCAACGGGCGCATTATGTAGGGAATTCGAAAATGTACAATGCAAAACCGCACAACTTATGCACGAAAATTACACACAAATACACTAGGACGCTCTTCTAGTTAGTCCCTTAACATTTACTTCACACTGTGCTGTCCGGATTATGCTTCTTGAAGTCCGTTTCCGGAAGCGTAATACCAATGGACTTGCCAGTGTCGTACCCAGTGTCTGACCCGTATTCCTGCTGATTTCTGAGACGGCTGATGTCAACAGTTCTGCCAGTGTGGCTACCAGTCGTATCGCGCGAGGCACCTTCACCCCATTGATTGTGGCGTATACGACCGTTCAGGTTGGCCAAAACAGCATTTGAATATCTGGGGAGTACAGTCAGCACATGAAGGAAATATTCAACACTCTTGATATTTACACTTTGCTCAGAATCACTCCACTAAGAGAGAGAGACAATGTCAGCACAAGCCGGGATAATAAAAATTATAGTTACTCACGGTATTAAATGAAGGAGATTTTTCGGCATGGTCAAGAAAAGGATGAGTTCCAAGCATGCAGTAATGACCGTTGCAGTGCCAGTTTCAACAACGTGGACAATAAGTGACGTGCATAGTGATAGCGTATTCTGGGAGAATGATTTGGTGCGAACACGAAGCAACTAAAGTAGCGAATAGTCAGAGACGAACGATTATACTGCATGGATTAAAACATACGATAATAATCATAGAAATTGCAATGATAAGATCATCAACGAAGCTGCCAGCGAGCCAAACAGTAACTCCTGGATTGAACTTCGCGATCTGTGAGATGTCGGTGACGAAGAGGTACTATGTTGATCGGTGCGTCAGAGGGTGGACACTAGTCATAAACGGTACAACTCACGCGGATGCCGTTGACGATAGCACTCAGGCCTTGCATGAGTGAGACCTATCGGTCGTTTCGTCAGGACGCATTACTCGGTCTTTTTTTTCTTTTTTTTTTATTTAAAAAAAAAAGCACTTACCACAACCACAACAACAGAAACGATGCTGGCGATTTCGAAATATCGCCTGAACATCCAGATTCGCCTATTATTCACAGTTAGCAAACGAGGTCTCGCAACTGAAATTTCAAAATCTTACCATGCAAAGAATAACTGGGCTATTATAGACACTGAACCGAACAAGAGTTATGAACATGGAGTCCAACCAGATAGGATGAACATACCCAGTCCATCGACGATCGGAATTGTGCAGCTGGACCAAGTGAAGCTTGCAAGCACCAGAGGGTTGCCCCAACCATTCACAAGTACGTGCCACGCATAATGAGTGACGAAAAACGTCTGTGCTGTGTCGATTATGAACAGCACGTATACTGTTCGGATCCCAGTTCAGCGATATATCAATATCGGACGATTCGTGAGCTCATACCAAGTGCCTTTAGCGTCCAACGCTCTTTTGAAAACGATATTTGAAATAAATCTATTGGGCGCCGTTAATGAAGGTTCATTTCCGATAATGAATGAAGCGACATACAAACTTGGGTAACCAAAATACCAAACAAACACCAGTTGAAGATTGCACTAAGAAACTGGGAAGAGCGTCTTCAGCCTTTACTGAGCGAGGCGCTCATCAATACGACTCACGATGGGGCCAGTGCTATAACCAGCAAAGTCAGTTCCCCTAAAACTTTAGTAAACGAGAACACCACGAGGCTCACAGAAGAACGAATTGAGATGGATCAAATTGCGGCATGGTTTAAGTGTACGCCGACACAGCAGCAGAAGTATCAAGAGGTGGCCTGAGGAGGCCGCTCCATTCCGTCAATATTTATCTGGACGAGCTTAGTTACAGTTACGGAGATGTTATGATCGGCTAGGACAAATCTGGATGTTACTTTCACAGCGTATTGGTGTGATAGATACTATAATATAATTAGATGGTGACAACCGTGAAGCACATGCCCGAACCTTTTGGGACAAAGCGATCTCAGTTGGCTGGTTTGCCGAGATCGAAGATACCCCTCACACAAGACAGGTTCGACCCGGCACCCTCCGAGTCGCTGACAAACATCGTCTGCTGGAATACAGTAAGCAACTCGAGTTACTTGTTGAACATAAGCTAACGACTTTCGATTCCCCCCGATGTATCGGTTTTAGATCGGCTCTCCCCCAGATGGACCTGCCGTGTGACGCATCGAACATAAAATTCATCCGCTTTGGTCGTTCCTTATGTTCTCGTCATCGTTGGTTGATTTTCATCCGCCGAGCAATCGCATTCACTGAAGCTCCTCAAAACCCGACATCGCATCGATTAGACGACTAGGGGTCTATTGCTTACGTTGCAGAAAAGAATTCAAACAGACCCTGTTGTTAAACGATGCACTCAGGAAAGACGAACAAGTGGGTCCATGGAAAATATATCTTATTCCCACGGGGGGAATCGAGTCTGCAGCGCACTTCAACTTACCAAAACAACGCTTTCCATTCTAAGAACAATGTCGTAACGGTCCATTCTGTCGATTCCACGTATGTATACTTCTTCCCAGTGCATCAATCAATCCAGCTTCACTTTTAGAGTACATGATATATGAAGTTGAATCGCCGTTCTACCATCTTCGACATGCTCAGAAATACTAATGCCGACCGGCTGCTTTCATTGTTTCTGTCAATCAAAGCTACGCCCCATACCTGAACAAGTGCGCTACGGATCTTATCTAGGCCCATCAGCTTTTCGGTGGTCAGGGCTGGCCGACGAATGGTGCCTCCCGTACAGGCATAGATCCTCTTTTGATGAGAGACCAAGCCTGGCATAGAGACATTTTCCAGCCACCGCACACCAATTTGCCCACCGAACTTGGGCTCCCTCAGGCGAGCTACCACAAGTCATGATCATATTTAAAGGCTCCCACACTGCGTCAAACTAATGTATGTCTTTGCTTCTGGACTGGATATCTTCGTCTAATTAATTTCGTAGGCTTACGAAAGTAATCAAACAAAGATCCTTATCTGTCGGCGGTTCAGGTGACCCCTTAGATCTGCTACGTAAACGCGAGTTTTATTTTGACGATGCCTAACCCGGAGTTATGGCTTCTCGCGCCGTCGTAATTGCAGAAAAACGCTAGAAGGAGCTTTTTTTCTGACGTGGTTTGCAAAACATTGGATTATCCAGCATGCCGAAGGTTCATATTTGCCCCCATGACCTAGAAGACAACTATTGATGGAGCGACGTCGATTCTGCTTGTGATGATTTGCAAAACTTTAAGGCTACCATAGAAGGCGCGTGCTTTGACCGGCAATGCGCAAATTTTAGCGCCACTAGGGTCCAGAGGTTCTGATAGATGTCGGGTACTGCTAGGGAGGAGAGAGTCGGTTATGAGGACCGAGTCCTATGGCTAAAAGGTAGAGCCCAAACAGGTTAACGCACGGTCGTGAGCGCCTACTGGATGAATAAACACACACCCCCTTTTTAATAATAAAAAAATGTTTTTCGAATGGAAGAGACACCAGAAAATGGTTTCTAAGCCACCCTGATACCGGCTCTCACACTGGTAGTTGCAGCACCATCCCATCAGGTTCAATTCGTAGTTTCACACATACGGTACCTCATGTTGCCCAGCTGCGTCCTAGAGACGCCTTTCAACTTTAAAAACGCGTCTCGTAGCGTCGTGTAGTGAAACCTACATATCCAAATTGCCAAGAATGCATACGGCAAAGTGAACGCCAACCACGCCCATCCATCGCCCCGTCTCTTTCGCCGCCGACCACCCCCGGGAAACAGCGCAACATCAGACTTCAACACACTTCCAACACTGTTTCAACGCTAGATCCAGAGCTCCAGAACACCTCGCTTAACACCTAAAACATCTGACAGGCTGATACCAAAACCACCTCCTCGTCCAACCTCTCAGTGCCCTCAGTCACGCGCCACGAATATGAATGACCGACATCAACATCAACGCGATGTGATCGAGGCATCCAGCCACCCCCTCTTACTGACAGGCTCGCAGACTCGCATCCCCCGGCTTGCATCTTGTTCGTGATCCGATATGATCTATGTCCATGTCTGGCAACTAATTCCTGTGCATCTGCGTATATACACCCATAAGTATTCGCCGTTCAGCGCGGTGCATACATCGCAGGCGGTCGGATAACAGATGAACTATCTGATCGCTTCGAACGCTCGGACGTAGTACGTGCATGACACACGCTGACATTTGTTTTCTCCTTGAAGAGCGTAAAATATCTGATGAGGCTGATTCCTTTATGTTTACCTCTTTTTTTCTTCTCTTTCTCAATACTCCATTCGTCCATTCGTTCATTCGTCAGCTTCCCATAGCATGTGATGCACTTGATTTCGTGCCGTCTCGGATGACCACACTTTGACTTTGACCTTACCATATCAAAATCTGGTCCATAATTAAATTACCTAATCATTACCCTGGACAACGTAAAAAAACTTAAATCATCTCAATCCCACGAGTAAACGCCGCACTTATCAGGCCCAGGCTCGCCTGTCATGTCCATGTCTACGTCTATGTCATACTCATGCTCATCTTATGGCAAAACTCTAGCCAAATTAAAAAAAGAATCTTAGCTCTTTCCCCGCGATATCTCCTTGGACTTGTAATTCTGCGACGGGGGCGGCGGTATTTGACTGTTTGGAGCGAAAGGAGGGTTATATGTGCTACTCCCCTACATCTACGGATGTGATATATGTATAGGAAGAAGAAGAAGAAGAAGGAAACAGAAGAAGGACTGACAGAAAGTTAGTGTGATATGGGGGTATATTGTGCCGCACCTATCTACATATCTATCTATCTATCAGTGAATAGATGAACCAAACAAACAACCAAACACGAAAGCGGTGACAAACGAACGACGGTTCACGGATGGAAACTTATAATAGAGTAAGTAGGGTAACATATGTAGACTAGGAGTACCATACGATGAATTTTTTTATTTATATACTCGTTTTTTTTAAAAAAAAAAAAAAGAAAAAGAAAAAGAAAAAGAAAAAAGAGCGTCCCAGGTCTAAAAAGCTTGTAAATATCTCCCGCTTGTCCACCCATTCGCCCACGTAATTATCCAGACAAGCCAAGCCAACCAAGCAGGGGGCGCGCGCGCGGGTGTACGACTCGACCAAGGAACGATATTAGGAGTAGATCGCAATACCAACCAAAACCAAAAACCAAGAAAAGAAAAAAAAAAAAATTAAAAGGAAAAGGTCGAAGTTGGCGGGAGGAAGTGAAGAACGCGAACAAGAAAATAGGTTTTCGTTTTAAAAAAAAAAAAAAAAGGTCGAAGGGAAGAATGAGTGAATATATAGAGTACTACTGAAGGTGTGAGGATACTAGTCTAAATATATACACCACAAACAGGTATTGGCAAAAAAAAAGAGAAAGAGAGAGACGGATTAAAGCACGCACAATAATAGGCGTTCGGGCTAGGCAGCATTTCGAGAGAGTCAAGACGCGAGGAGAAGGAGAGGGAAAAGAATAAAAGAGAGGGAGGAGGGGTAAAAAAAAAAAAAAAAAACAAACAAACACACATTGGTACCGAGA